>JARQWZ010006950.1:0-44474 GCA_033150135.1 Gobio occitaniae
AACTTACTGAACATATTTTTGGCCCAAGAGTCCTTGAACACTAACTTATTATACATACACACTCTTTGACTTCCCTTCTGAATCCAATTGCTAACCAAAAGTTCCAAAAAATGTTTAAATGTATGGCTGTACAGAAGCCCACATTTTACCTACAGAATTTTTTTTTCCCAACAGTACTTAAACACTAACTTACTATACACACTCATTGACTTTCCTTCTGATTCCAATTGCAAGCCAAAAGCATCCCCGTTTTTTTGTAGGTTTTATTTCATTTTAGTAATTTACATGTTATGGCTGTATGGAATTTCATATTTGACCTACTGAACATATTTTTGGCCCAAAGGTCAAAAAAGTCACTCATTGACATCTCTTCAGATACCAATTAGTAGCTAAAAGGTCCACAAAGGGGTTTTAATGTTTTTTATTATTTTTTTTACATGTTATGGCTGTACTGAAGTCCATATTTGATCTACTGAACATATTTTTGTCCCAAAGGTCATAAAGTCACTCATTGACTTCTCTTCTTGTTCCAATTAGTAGCTAAAAGGTCTAAAAAGGTTAATTTTTTTTGTTTACATGCTATGGCTGTACAGAACATATTTGACCTACTGAACATATTTTTGGCCCAAAGGTAAAAAAAGGTCACCCATTGTCTTCCCTTCTGATTCCAAAAAGTAGCTTGCAGGTCTACAAAGGTTTTTTATTTTTTTAAATATTTTTTGTACACATGAATCAGAAGGGAAGTCAATGAGTATGTATAGTAAGTTCATGATCGAGGCCAGACATTTGTTCAGTTAATCATATATATACTGTAAGTCTGATTTAATATCAAAAGGGGTCTATGAAAATATATAGCAAATGGAAACCTTTGTGAACCCTTTGGCAAAAAATATGTTCAGTTGGTCAAATATGGACTATTGTCTGATTTAACATGAGAAGGAATAATTGAGAGTATATAGTTGAAAACCTTTGTAGACACCTTGGCCAGAAACATGTTCAGTAGGTCAAATATGGACTTCTGTTTAGCAATAACATGTAAATTAAGGTTCAATACACAATTATAGACTCTTTATGATGATAAATCATCCATAGTCCATTTTTTTTGACCAAAGTGTCCTTGAAAACTGTACTACTCATTGACTTCAATGTTACAACAGCCGTACATTAGAACCTGATGTAACATAAGAATGAGTGAATGAGTATGGATAGTAAGTCAATGTTCAAGAAGACTTTAAACATGTTCAGTAGAATTAATATGTACCTAATGTATGGCTTGATGTAACGTAAGGAGTCAATGAGTATTTATAGTAATTTAATATTTGAGGACTCATCGGACAGAAACATGTTCAATAGGTCATAATGTACTACGTTCCGGCAGATTTAACATGAGGAGTCAAAGGGATAAGACATTTTATGTTTGATTCGTTGGTGAGAAAGATGTTCAACAGGACATAATTATCTGCTTCCCCGCATTAAGGATTACTCCTGGCAAGAAAACTCATTCCGAGGTGCATTGAGGAGATAGACTTTTTGAATAGACAGATGTTGCCATGCACTTGCTAATGCAAAAGCACTTATCAGTTATTTTATGCATTGCAACAGCACTTGTCTCTTCAATGCACAAAAAGTTCTTATATCTAATGCAATAAAACGTGCTGTTTTCTCTTCAATGCACAACGAGTCTTGTATGTAGTGCAACGCAAAAGCACTATTCTCTTAAATGCACACCGAGTTCTTGAATGCAATGCAATGCAAAATCACTTGTCTCTTCAATGCACAAAAAGTTCTTATTTGCAATGCCATGCAAAAGCACTAATCTCGTCAATGCACAAGTTTTTTTAATGCAATGCAATGCAAAAGCACTAATCTGTTCAATGCACTCGGTGTTTTTTAATGCGATGCAATGCAAAATCACTTGTCTCTTCAATGCACAAAAAGTTCTTAGATGCAATGCAATGTGAAATCACTTGTCTCTTCAATGCACAAAAAGTTATTATATGCAATGCAATGCAAAAGCACTAATCTCGTCAATGCACAAGTCTTTTTTAATGCGATGCAATGCAAAATCACTTGTCTCTTCAATGCACAATGTGTTTTGTATGCATTGCAATGCAAAACCACGTTTCTCTCCAATGCACACCGAGTGTTTGAATGCAATGCAAAATCACTTGTCTCTTCAATGCACAAAAAGTTCTTATATGCAATGCAAACGCACTAATCTGTTCAATGCCCACCGAGTCTTGTATGCATTGCAATGCAAAAGTATTAATCTCGTCAATGCACAAGTGTTTTTTAATGCGATGCAATGCAAAATCACTTGTCTCTTCAATGCACAAAAAGTTATTTAATGCAATGCAATGCAAAATCACTTGTCTCTTCAATGCACAATGAGTTTGGTATGCATTGAAATGTAAAAGCACTATTCTCTTAAATGCACACAGTGTTCATGAATGCAATGCAAAATCCCTTGTCTCTTCAATGCACAATGTGTTTTGTATGCATTGCAATGCAAAACCACTATTCTCTTCAATGCACACCGTGTTTGCAATGCAATGCAATACAAAATCAATTGTCTCTTCAATGCACAACGAGTTCTTGAATGCAATGCAATGCAAAATCACTTGTCTCTTCAATGCAAAAAAAAGTATTGTATACATTGCAATGCAAAAGCACTAATCTGGTCAAAGCAAAAGTTTTTTTTATTTCGATGCAATGTAAAATCACTTGTCTCTTCAATGCAAAAAAGTTATTATGTGCAATGCAATGCAAAAGCACTAATCTCGTCAATGCACAAGTTTTTTTTAATGCTATGCAATGCAAAGGCACTAATCTGTTCAATGCACACCGAGTCTTGCATGCATTGCAATGCAAAAGTATTAATCTCGTCAATGCACAAGTTTTTTTAATGCGATGCAATGCAAAATCACTTGTCTCTTCAATGCACAATGTGTTTTTGTATGCATTGCAATGCAAAACCACTATTCTTTTCAATGCACACCGAGTGTTTGAATGCAATGCAAATCAAAATCAATTGTCTCTTCAATGCACAAAAAGTTCTTATATGCAATGCAAAATCACTTGTCTCTTCAATGCACAATGAGTTTAGTATGCATTGCAATGCAAAAGCACTATTCTTTTAAATGCACATCGAATTCTTGAATGCAATGCAAAATCACTTGTCTCTTCAATGCACAAAAAGTTATTATATGCAGCGCAATGCAGAAGCACTAATCCCGTCAATGCACAAGTCTTTTTTAATGCGATGCATTACAAAATCACTTGTCTCTTCAATGCACAAGTTTTTGAATGCAATGCAAAATCACTTGTCTCTTCAATGCACAAAAAGTATTGTATGCATTGCAATGCAAAAGCACTAATCTGATCAAAGCACAAGTTTTTTTTATTGCGATGCAATGCAAACGCACATTATCTATTCAATGCACACCGAGTGTTTGAATGCAATGCAATGCAAAACCACTATTTTCTTAAATGCACAACGAGTTCTTATATGCAATGCAATGCAAAAGCACTAATCTCGTCAATGCACAAGTTTTTTTTAATGCTATGCAATGCAAATGCACCAATCTGTTCAATGCACACCGAGTCTTGTATGCAGTGCAATGCAAAAGTACTAATCTCGTCAATGCACAAGTGTTTTTTAATGCGATGCAATGCAAAATCACTTGTCTCTCAATGCACAATGTGTTTTGTATGCATTGCAATGCAAAACCACTATTCTCTTTAATGCACACCGAGTGTTTGAATGTATTGCAATACAAAATAACTTATCTCTCCAATGCACAACAAGTTCTTGAATGCAATGCAATGCAAAATCACTTGTCTCTTCAATGCACAAACAGTCTTGTATGCATTGCAATGCAAAAGCACTAATCTGATCAAAGCACAAGTTTGTTTTTTGCGATAAAATGCAAACGCACTAATCTATGCAAGGCACACCAAGTGTTTGAATGCATTGCAATAAAAAAATCACTTGTCTCTTCAATGCACAACGAGTTCTTGAATGCAATGCAATGCAAAATCACTTGTCTCTTCAATGCACAAAAGTTCTTATATGCAATGCAATGCAAAATCATTGTCTCTTCAATGCACAATGAGTTTAGTGTGCATTGCAATGCAAAAGCACTATTCTCTTAAATGCACACCGAGTTCTTGAATGCAATGCAAAATCATTTGTCTCTTCAATGCACAATGTGTTTTGTATGCATTGCAATTGCAAAACCACTATTCTCTTCAATGCACACCGTGTTGGAATGTAATGCATTACAAAATCACTTGTCTCTTCAATGCACAACGAGTTATTGAATGCAATGCAATGCAAAATCACTTGTCGCTTCAATGCACACAAAGTTCTTATATGCAATGCAATGCACAAGCACTAATCTCGTCAATGCACAAGTTTTTTTAATGCTATGCAATGCAAATGCACTAATCTGTTCAATGCACACCGAGTCTTGTATGCATTGCAATGCAAAAGTACTAATCTCATCAATGCACAAGTGTTTTTTAATGCGATGCAATGCAAAATCACTTGTCTCTCAATGCACAATGTGTTTTATATGCATTGCAATGCAAAACCACTATTCTCTTCAATGCACAACGAGTGTTTGAATGCAATGCAATACAAAATCACTTGTCTCTTCAATGCACAAGTTTTTGAATGCAATGCAATGCAAAATCATTGTCTCTTCAATGCACAATGAGTTTAGTGTGCATTGCAATGCAAAAGCACTATTCTCTTAAATGCACACCGAGTTCTTGAATGCAATGCAAAATCATTTGTCTCTTCAATGCACAATGTGTTTTGTATGCATTGCAATTGCAAAACCACTATTCTCTTCAATGCACACCGTGTTGGAATGTAATGCATTACAAAATCACTTGTCTCTTCAATGCACAACGAGTTATTGAATGCAATGCAATGCAAAATCACTTGTCGCTTCAATGCACACAAAGTTCTTATATGCAATGCAATGCACAAGCACTAATCTCGTCAATGCACAAGTTTTTTTAATGCTATGCAATGCAAATGCCCTAATCTGTTCAATGCACACCGAGTCTTGTATGCATTGCAATGCAAAAGTACTAATCTCATCAATGCACAAGTGTTTTTTAATGCGATGCAATGCAAAATCACTTGTCTCTCAATGCACAATGTGTTTTATATGCATTGCAATGCAAAACCACTATTCTCTTCAATGCACACCGAGTGTTTGAATGCAATGCAATACAAAATCACTTGTCTCTTCAATGCACAAGTTTTTGAATGCAATGCAATGCAAAATCATTGTCTCTTCAATGCACAATGAGTTTAGTGTGCATTGCAATGCAAAAGCACTATTCTCTTAAATGCACACCGAGTTCTTGAATGCAATGCAAAATCATTTGTCTCTTCAATGCACAATGTGTTTTGTATGCATTGCAATTGCAAAACCACTATTCTCTTCAATGCACACCGTGTTGGAATGTAATGCATTACAAAATCACTTGTCTCTTCAATGCACAACGAGTTATTGAATGCAATGCAATGCAAAATCACTTGTCGCTTCAATGCACACAAAGTTCTTATATGCAATGCAATGCACAAGCACTAATCTCGTCAATGCACAAGTTTTTTTAATGCTATGCAATGCAAATGCACTAATCTGTTCAATGCACACCGAGTCTTGTATGCATTGCAATGCAAAAGTACTAATCTCATCAATGCACAAGTGTTTTTTAATGCGATGCAATGCAAAATCACTTGTCTCTTCAATGCACAATGTGTTTTGTATGCATTGCAATTGCAAAACCACTATTCTCTTCAATGCACACCGTGTTGGAATGTAATGCATTACAAAATCACTTGTCTCTTCAATGCACAACGAGTTATTGAATGCAATGCAATGCAAAATCACTTGTCGCTTCAATGCACACAAAGTTCTTATATGCAATGCAATGCACAAGCACTAATCTCGTCAATGCACAAGTTTTTTTAATGCTATGCAATGCAAATGCACTAATCTGTTCAATGCACACCGAGTCTTGTATGCATTGCAATGCAAAAGTACTATTCTCTTAAATGCACACCGAGTGTGCATCAATGCACAAGTGTTTTTTAATGCGATGCAATGCAAAATCACTTGTCTCTCAATGCACAATGTGTTTTATATGCATTGCAATGCAAAACCACTATTCTCTTCAATGCACACCGAGTGTTTGAATGCAATGCAATACAAAATCACTTGTCTCTTCAATGCACAAGTTTTTGAATGCAATGCAATGCAAAATCACTTGTCTCTTCAATGCACAAAAAGTATTGTATGCATTGCAATGCAAAAGCACTAATCTGATCAAAGCACAAGTTTTTTTATTGCGATGCAATGCAAACGCACTAATCTATTCAATGCACACCGAGTGTTTGAGTGCAATGCAATGCAAAACCACTATTTTCTTAAATGCACAACGAGTTCTTATATGCAATGCAATGCAAAAGCACTAATCTCGTCAATGCACAAGTTTTTTTTAATGCTATGCAATGCAAATGCACTAATCTGTTCAATGCACACCGAGTCTTGTATGCATTGCAATGCGAAAGTACTAATCTCGTCAATGCACAAGTGTTTTTTAATGCATTGCAATGCAAAATCACTTGTCTCTCAATGCACACTGTGTTTTATATGCATTGCAATGCAAAACCACTATTCTCTTCAATGCACACCGAGTGTTTGAATGCAATGCAATACAAAATCACTTGTCTCTTCAATGTACAAGTTTTTGAATGCAATGCAATGCAAAATCACTTGTCTCTTCAATGCACAAAAAGTATTGTATGCATTGCAATGCAAAAGCACTAATCTGATCAAAGCACAAGTTTTTTTATTGCGATGCAATGCAAACGCACTAATCTATTCAATGCACACCGAGTGTTTGAATGCAATGCAATGCAAAACCACTATTTTCTTAAATGCACAACGAGTTCTTATATGCAATGCAATGCAAAAGCACTAATCTCGTCAATGCACAAGTTTTTTTTAATGCTATGCAATGCAAATGCACTAATCTGTTCAATGCACACCGAGTCTTGTATGCATTGCAATGCAAAAGTACTAATCTCGTCAATGCACAAGTGTTTTATATGCATTGCAATGCAAAACCACTATTCTCTTCAATGCACACCGAGTGTTTGAATGCAATGCAATACAAAATCACTTGTCTCTTCAATGCACAAGTTTTTGAATGCAATGCAATGCAAAATCACTTGTCTCTTCAATGCACAAAAAGTCTTGTATTGCATCCTATTAAAAAACACTTGTGCATTGACGAGTTTAGTACTTTTGCATTGCAATGCATACAAGACTCGGTGTGCATTGAACAGATTAGTGCATTTGCATTGCATAACATTAAAAAAAACTTGTGCATTGACGAGATTAGTGCTTTTGCATTGCATTGCATATAAGAACTCGTTGTGCATTTAAGAAAATAGTGGTTTTGCATTGCATTGCATTCAAACACTCTGTGTCCATTGAATAGATTAGTGCGTTTGCATTGCATCGCAATAAAAAAACTTGTGCTTTGATCAGATTAGTGCTTTTGCATTGCAATGCATACAATACTTTTTGTGCATTGAAGAGACAAGTGATTTTGCATTGCATCGCATTAAAAAACACTTGTGCATTGACGAGATTAGTACTTTTGCATTGCAATGCATACAAGACTCGGTGTGCATTGAACAGATTAGTGCATTTGCATTGCATAGCATTAAAAAAAACTTGTGCATTGACGAGATTAGTGCTTTTGCATTGCATTGCATATAAGAACTCGTTGTGCATTTAAGAAAATAGTGGTTTTGCATTGCATTGCATTCAAACACTCGGTGTGCATTGAATAGATTAGTGCGTTTGCATTGCATCGCAATAAAAAAACTTGTGCTTTGATCAGATTAGTGCTTTTGCATTGCAATGCATACAATACTTTTTGTGCATTGAAGAGACAAGTGATTTTGCATTGCATTGCAATGCAAAATCACTTGTCTCTTCAATGCACAAAAAGTCTTGTATTGCATTGCAATGCAAAAGCACTAATCTGATCAAAGAACAAGTTTTTTTTATTGCGATAAAATGCAAACGCACTAATCTATGCAAGGCACACCAAGTGTTTGAATGCAATGCAATAAAAAAACACTTGTCTCTTCAATGCACAACGAGTTCTTGAATGCAATGCAATGCAAAATCACTTGTCTCTTCAATGCACAAGTTTTTTTATTGCAATGGAATGCAAACGCACTAATCTATTCAATGGACACAGAGTGTTTGAATGCAATGCAATGCAAAACCACTATTTTCTTAAATGCACAACGAGTTCTTACATGCAATGCAATGCAAAAGCACTAATCTTGTCAATGCACAAGTTTTTTTTAATGCTATGCAATGCAAATGCACTAATCTGTTCAAAGCACACCGAGTCTTGTATGCATTGCAATGCAAAAGTACTAATCTCGTCAATGCACAAGTGTTTTTTAATGCGATGCAATGCAAAATCACTTGTCTCTCAATGCACAATGTGTTTTATATGCATTGCAATGCAAAACCACTATTCTCTTTAATGCACACCGAGTGTTTGAATGCAATGCAATTCAAAATCAATTGTCTCTTCAATGCACAACGAGTTATTGAATGCAATGCAATGCAAAATCACTTGTCGCTTCAATGCACACAAAGTTATTAAATGCAATGCAAAAGCACTAATCTCGTCAATGCACAAGTTTTTTTAATGCGATGCAATGCAAAATCACTTGTCTCTCAATGCACAATGTGTTTTATATGCATTGCAATGCAAAACCACTATTCTCTTCAATGCACACCGAGTGTTTGAATGCAATGCAATACAAAATCACTTGTCTCTTCAATGCACAAGTTTTTGAATGCAATGCAATGCAAAATCACTTGTCTCTTCAATGCACAAGTTTTTGAATGCATTGCAATGCAAAAGCACTAATCTGATCAAAGCACAAGTTTTTTTATTGCGATGCAATGCAAACACACTAATCTATTCAATGCACACCGAGTGTTTGAATGCAATGCAATGCAAAACCACTATTTTCTTAAATGCACAACGAGTTCTTATATGCAATGCAATGCAAAAGCACTAATCTCGTCAATGCACAAGTTTTTTTTAATGCTATGCAATGCAAATGCACTAATCTGTTCATTGCACACCGAGTCTTGTATGCATTGCAATGCAAAAGTACTAATCTCGTCAATGCACAAGTGTTTTTTAATGCGATGCAATGCAAAATCACTTGTCTCTCAATGCACAATGTGTTTTATATGCATTGCAATGCAAAACCACTATTCTCTTCAATGCAAACCGAGTGTTTGAAGGCAATGCAATACAAAATAACTTGTCTCTCCAATGCACAACAAGTTCTTGAATGCAATGCAATGCAAAATCACTTGTCTCTTCAATGCACAAAAAGTCTTGTATGCATTGCAATGCAAAAGCAGTAATCTGATCAAAGCACAAGTTTTTTTTATTGCGATAAAATGCAAACGCACTAATCTATGCAAGGCACACCAAGTGTTTGAATGCAATGCAATAAAAAAATCACTTGTCTCTTCAATGCACAACGAGTTCTTGAATGCAATGCAATGCAAAATCACTTGTCTCTTCAATGCACAAAAAGTTCTTATATGCAATGCAATGCAAAATCATTGTCTCTTCAATGCACAAAAAGTTCTTATATGCAATGCAATGCAAAATCATTGTCTCTTCAATGCACAATGAGTTTAGTGTGCATTGCAATGCAAAAGCACTATTCTCTTAAATGCACACCGAGTTCTTGAATGCAATGCAAAATCATTTGTCTCTTCAATGCACAATGTGTTTTGTATGCATTGCAATTGCAAAACCACTATTCTCTTCAATGCACACCGAGTGTTGGAATGTAATGCATTACAAAATCACTTGTCTCTTCAATGCACAACGAGTTATTGAATGCAATGCAATGCAAAATCACGTCGCTTCAATGCACACAAAGTTCTTATATGCAATGCAATGCAAAAGCACTAATCTCGTCAATGCACAAGTTTTTTTAATGCTATGCAATGCAAATGCACTAATCTCATCAATGCACAAGTGTTTTTTAATGCGATGCAATGCAAAATCACTTGTCTCTCAATGCACAATGTGTTTTATATGCATTGCAATGCAAAACCACTATTCTCTTCAATGCACACCGAGTGTTTGAATGCAATGCAATACAAAATCACTTGTCTCTTCAATGCACAAGTTTTTGAATGCAATGCAATGCAAAATCACTTGTCTCTTCAATGCACAAAAAGTATTGTATGCATGGCAATGCAAAAGCACTAATCTGATCAAAGCACAAGTTTTTTTATTGCGATGCAATGCAAACGCACTAATCTATTCAATGCACACCGAGTGTTTGAGTGCAATGCAATGCAAAACCACTATTTTCTTAAATGCACAACGAGTTCTTATATGCAATGCAATGCAAAAGCACTAATCTCGTCAATGCACAAGTTTTTTTTAATGCTATGCAATGCAAATGCACTAATCTGTTCAATGCACACCGAGTCTTGTATGCATTGCAATGCAAAAGTACTAATCTCGTCAATGCACAAGTGTTTTTTAATGCGATGCAATGCAAAATCACTTGTCTCTCAATGCACACTGTGTTTTATATGCATTGCAATGCAAAACCACTATTCTCTTCAATGCACACCGAGTGTTTGAATGCAATGCAATACAAAATCACTTGTCTCTTCAATGCACAAGTTTTTGAATGCAATGCAATGCAAAATCACTTGTCTCTTCAATGCACAAAATGTATTGTATGCATTGCAATGCAAAAGCACTAATCTGATCAAAGCACAAGTTTTTTTATTGCGATGCAATGCAAACGCACTAATCTATTCAATGGACACAGAGTGTTTGAATGCAATGCAATGCAAAACCACTATTTTCTTAAATGCACAACGAGTTCTTATATGCAATGCAATGCAAAAGCACTAATCTTGTCAATGCACAAGTTTTTTTTAATGCTATGCAATGCAAATGCACTAATCTGTTCAAAGCACACCGAGTCTTGTATGCATTGCAATGCAAAAGTACTAATCTCGTCAATGCACAAGTGTTTTTTAATGCGATGCAATGCAAAATCACTTGTCTCTCAATGCGCAATGTGTTTTATATGCATTGCAATGCAAAACCACTATTCTCTTTAATGCACACCGAGTGTTTGAATGCAATGCGATTCAAAATAACTTGTCTCTTCAATGCACAACAAGTTCTTGAATGCAATGCAATGCAAAATCACTTGTCTCTTCAATGCACTAATCTGATCAAAGCACAAGTTTTTTTTATTGCGATAAAATGCAAACGCACTAATCTATGCAAGGCACACCAAGTGTTTGAATGCAATG
This sequence comes from Gobio occitaniae, assembly GCA_033150135.1. NCBI lineage: Eukaryota > Metazoa > Chordata > Actinopteri > Cypriniformes > Gobionidae > Gobio > Gobio occitaniae. The sequence goes on from JARQWZ010006950.1 coordinate 11,445, forward strand.
CAATAAAAAAAACACTTGTCTCTTCAATGCACAACGAGTTCTTGAATGCAATGCAATGCAAAATCACTTGTCTCTTCAATGCACAAGTTTTTTTATTGCGATGCAATGCAAACGCACTAATCTATTCAATGGACACAGAGTGTTTGAATGCAATGCAATGCAAAACCACTATTTTCTTAAATGCACAACGAGTTCTTATATGCACTGCAATGCAAAAGCACTAATCTTGTCAATGCACAAGTTTTTTTTAATGCTATGCAATGTAAATGCACTAATCTGTTCAAAGCACACCGAGACTTGTATGCATTGCAATGCAAAAGTACTAATCTCGTCAATGCACAAGTGTTTTTTAATGCGATGCAATGCAAAATCACTTGTCTCTCAATGCGCAATGTGTTTTATATGCATTGCAATGCAAAACCACTATTCTCTTTAATGCACACCGAGTGTTTGAATGTAATGCAATACAAAATCACTTGTCGCTTCAATGCACACAAAGTTCTTATATGCGATGCAATGCAAAAGCACTAATCTCGTCAATGCACAAGTTTTTTTAATGCTATGCAATGCAAATGCACTAATCTGTTCAATGCACACCAAGTCTTGTATGCAGTGCAATGCAAAAGTACTAATCTCGTGAAAGCACAAATGTTTTTTAATGCGATGCAATACAAAATCACTTGTCTCTCAATGCACAATGTGTTTTATATGCATTGCAATGCAAAGCCACTATTCTCTTCAATGCACACCGAGTGTTTGAATGCAATGCAATACAAAATCACTTGTCTCTTCAATGCAAAAGTTTTTGAATGCAATGCAATGCAAAATCACTTGTCTCTTCAATGCACAAAAAGTATTGTATGCATTGCAATGCAAAAGCACTAATCTGAACAAAGCACAAGTTTTTTTATTGCGATGCAATGCAAACGCACTAATCTATTCAATGCACACCGAGTGTTTCAATGCAATGCAATGCAAAACCACTATTTTCTTAAATGCACAACGAGTTCTTATATGCAATGCAATGCAAAAGCACTAATCTCGTCAATGCACAAGTTTTTTTTAATGCTATGCAATGCAAATGCACTAATCTGTTCAAAGCACACCGAGTCTTGTATGCATTGCAATGCAAAAGTACTAATCTCGTCAATGCACAAGTGTTTTTAAATGCAATGCAATACAAAATCACTTGTCTCTTCAATGCACACCGAGTTCTTGTATGCAGTGCAACGGAAAAGCACTAATCTCTTCAGTGCACAATGCGTGCACAATGCGTTTTGTATGCATTGCGATGCAAAACCACTTTTCTCTTAAAAGTGCACCTTGTATTCATGCAAGGCAAGAGCACTAATCTCTTCGAAGCATTAGTTCGTGCAATGCAATGCAAAAGCAAATATGTTTTTTATCTCTCTAATACATAAGTTAGTTATTGCATGCAATATACGGCAACAACACGTTTGGTGTGTTCTCTTTTCAATACACAACAGAACAAGCTTATTCTTGTATGTTCTGCAAAAGTTAACATGAGGTGTTATCTCCTTAATACGTAAAGTATTGTTAAATGGTGCAAAATATGTCATCCCCGTATATAACACCACAATTTATTGAAACGCACTGAAACAAAACATATGTTATTCTTTTAATGCACAACTGAATTATTTTGAACATATTTTTGACCAAACAGTTGCTATACATACTCATTGAGTCCATATTTTACATTAAGCCATACAGAAGCCATAACTCCTATTTCCAATCAGTAGCTAAAAGGTCAAGAAATTTTTTATTTTTTATTTTTTTTACGTTTTGGCTGTGCAGAAGTCCATATTTGACCCACTAAACATATTTTTGTTCCAACAGTCCTTAAACACTAACTTACTATATATACTTGTTGATTTCCCTTTAGAATCCAGTTGCTAGCCAAAAGTTTCACAAAAAGTTTTTAAAGGTTTTATTTTATTTTATTTTTTTTACATGTTTTGGCTGTACAGAAATTCATATTTTACCTAGTTGAACATTTTTTTGGCCAAACGGTCAAAAAAGTCACTCACTGACTTCACCTTCTGATTAAAATGAGTAGCTAAAAGTTCCACAAAAGGTTTAAACATTTTATGCCTGTAGAGAAGTCCTTATTTTTTGTTTTTGTTTTTATATTAATGTTTTTGGCCTAAGAGTCCTTAAACACTAACTTACTATACATACTCATTGACTTCCCTTCTTATTCCCATTACTAGCCAGAAGTCCCACAAAAGTTTTTTTTTTTTTTCCTTTTACATGTTATGGCTGTACAGAAGACCATATTTGACCTACTGAACATATTTTTGGCCCAAAGGAAAAAAAAGTCACTCATTGACGTCTCTTCAGATTCCAATTAGTAACTAAAAGGTCCACAAAAGGTTAAAAAAATTATTTTATTTTTTTTTACTATACATACTTATTGACTTCCCTTCTGAATGCAATTACCTGCCAAAAGTCCCACAAAAGGTTTTTTAAAGTTTGTTTTATTTTTATTTTTTCATCAAGTTTTGGCTGTACAGACGTCAATATTTAACTTACTGAACATATTTTTGGCCCAAGAGTCCTTGAACACTAACTTACTATACATACATATTCGTTAATTTCCCTTCTGAATCCAATTGTTTGGCAAAAGTTCCACAAAAAGATTTGACCTACTGAACATATCTTTGGTCCCACGGTAAAAAAAAAGTCACATGTTGACTTCTCAGCTGATTCTAATTAGTAGCTTGAAGGTCCACAAAAGGTTTTACATTTTTATTTAATTTTTTTTTTTTTTTTACATGTTATGGCTGTACAGAAATCAATATTTGACCCACTGAACATATTTTTGGCCCAAAGGAAAAAAATCACACATTGACATCCCTTCTGGTTCCAATTAGTAGCTAAAAGGTCTACAAAATGTTTTAATTTTTTACATTTTTTTTACATTAAATGGCTGTACAGAAGTCCATATTTGACCTACTGAACATATTTTTGGCCCAAAGGTAAATAAAAAAAAAATTACTCATTGACTCCCCTTCTGATTTCAATTAGTAGCTTACAGGTCTACAAAAGGTTTTCATTTTTTAATTTTTTTTTTTTATATGAGATGGCTCTACAAGAAGTCCATATTTGACCTACTGAATATATTTTTGTTCCAAGGGTCCATAAACACTAATTCACTATACATACTCATTGACTTCCCTTCTTATTCCCATTACTAGTCAAACGTTCCACAAAAGGTTTAAAAATTTGTTTTACATTAAATGGCTGTACAGAAGTCCATATTTGACCTACTTAAAAATGTTTTGGTAAGAGTCCATAAACACTAATTTACTATACATACTTATTGACTTCCCTTCTTAATCCAACTACCAGCCAAAAGTCCAACAAAAGGTTTTTTAAAGTTTTTATTTTATTTTAATTTTTATATCAAGTTTTGACTGTACAGACGTCCATATTTAACTTACTGAACATATTTTTGGCCAAAAAGGTAAAACAAAGTCACACATTGACTTCCCTTCTGATTCCAATAAGTAGCTTACAGGTCTAAAAAAAGGTTTACCATTGATTTGTTTGTTTTTTTAAATGTTCTGGCTGTACAGAAATTCATATTTGACCTAATGAAAATATTTTTGGCCCAAAGGTAAAAAAAGTCACTTATTGACTTCTCTTAAGATTCCAATTAGTCACTCACTGACTTCCCTTCTGATTCCAATGAGTAGCTTACAGGTATACAAAAGGTTTTATTTATTTATTTATTTTTTACATTTTGGCTGTACAGAATTCCATAATTTAACTCCTGAAAATATTTTTGGCCCAAAGGTCAAACAAGTCACTCTTTGACTTCTCTTCTGATTCCCTTTAGTAGCTAAAAGGTCTACAAAAGGTTTAACAATTTTTTTTAACATGTTGTGGCTGTACAAAGTCCATATTTGACCTACTGAACAATTTTTTTTTCCAAAGGTCAAGAAGTCACTCATTGACTTTCCTTCTGGTTCCAATAAGTAGCTAAAAGGTCTACAAAAGGTTTACATTTTTTTTTTTTTTTTTACATATTATGGCTGTACAGAAGTCGATATTTGACCTACTGAACATATTTTTGTCCCAAAGGTCAAAAAGTCACTCATTGACTTCCCTTCTGTTTCCAATAAGTAGCTTACAGGTCAAAAAAAGGTTTTTTTTTTTTTTTTTTGCTGTACAAAGTCCATATTTGACCTACTGACCAAATTTTTGTCCCAAAGGTCAAAAAGTCACTCATTGACTTTCCTTCTGGTTCCAATTAGTAGCTAAAAGGTCTACAAAGGTTTTAATTTTTTTTGTTTTTACATATTATGGCTGTACAAGAAGTCCATATTTGACCTACTGAACATGTTTTTGGACTAAGAGTCCATACACACTAATTCACTATACATACTCATTGACTTCCATTCTGATTCCAATTAGTAGTTAAAATGTCCACATTTTTTTATACATGTTTTGGCTTTACAGAAGTCCATATTTGACCTAAAGAACATGTTTTAGGCCTAATAGTCCTTAAACACTAATTTACTATACATACTCATTGACTTCCCTTCTTATTCCCTTTACTAGCCAACATTTCCACAAAAACGTTTGTCATGTTATGGCTGTACAGAAGTTCATATCTGACCTACTGAACAAATTTTTGTCCCAAAGGTCAAAAAGTCACTCATTGACTTCCCTTCTGATTCCAATTAGTAGCTAAAACGTCTACAAAAGGTTTTTTTTTTCTTTTTACATATTATGGCTGTACAAGAAGTCCATATTTGACCTACTGAACAAATTTTTGTCCCAAAGGTCAAAATACCACTCATTGACGTCCCTTCTGATTCCAATAAGTAGCTTACAGGTCTAAAAAAGGTTTGATTTTTAATTTTTTTTAATTTTTTTATTTTTTACAAAAAGCTAAAAAGTAAACAATTTTTTTTTTTTTTTACATATTATGGCTGTACAAAGTCCATATTTGACCTACTGAACAATTTTTTTTCTCCAAAGGTCAAGAAGTCACTCATTGACTTTCCTTCTGGTTCCAATAAGTAGCTAAAAGGTCTACAAAAGGTTTACTTTTTTTTTTTTTTTTTTTTTTTTTACATATTATGGCTGTACAGAAGTCCATATTTGACCTACTGAACAAATTTTTGTCCCAAAGGTCAAAAAGTCACTCATTGACTTCCCTTCTAGTTCCAATTAGTAGCTAAAACGTCTACAAAAGGTTTTAATTTTTTTTTTTTTTTTTACATATTATGGCTGTACAGAAGTCCATATTTGACCTACTGAACAAATTTTTGTCCCAAAGGTCAAAAAGTCTCTCATTGACTTCCCTTCTAGTTCCAATTAGTAGCTAAAACGTCTACAAAAGGTTTTAATTTTTTTTTTTTTTTTTTTTTTTTTTTTTACATATTATGGCTGTACAAGAAGTCCATATTTTACCTAATGAACATGTTTTTGGACTAAGAGTCCATACACACTAATTCACTGTACATATTCATTGACTTCAATTCTGATTCCAATTAGTATTTAAAAGGTCCACATTTTTTTATACATGTTTGGCTGTACAGAAATCCATATTTGACCTAAGGAACATGTTTTAGGCCTAAGAGTCCTTAAACACTAATTTACAATACATACTCATTGACTTCCCTTCTTATTCCCTTAACTAGCCAAAATTTCCACAAAAATGTTTGACATCTAATGGCTGTACAGAAGTCCATATTTGACCTACTGAACATATTTTTGTCCCAAAGGTCAAAAAGTCACTCATTGACTTTCCTTCTGGTTCCAATTAGTAGCTAAAAGGTCTACAAAAAGTTTTAATTTTTTTTTTTTTTTTTTTACATATTATGGCTGTACAAAGTCCATATTTGACCTACTGAACAAATTTTTGTCCCAAAGGTCAAGAAGTCACTCATTGACTTTCCTTCTGGTTCCAATAAGTAGCTAAAAGGTCTACAAAAGGTTTACATTTTTTTTTTTTTTTTACATATTATGGCTGTACAGAAGTCCATATTTGACCTACTGAACAAATTTTTGTCCCAAAGGTCAAAAAGTCACTCATTGACTTCCCTTCTAGTTCCAATTAGTAGCTAAAACGTCTACAAAAGGTTTTAATTGTTTTTTTGTTTTTTTTTGTTTTTTACATATTATGGCTGTACAAGAAGTCCATATTTGACCTAATGAACATGTTTTTGGACTAAGAGTCCATACACACTAATTCACTGTACATATTCATTGACTTCCATTCTGATTCCAATTAGTAGTTAAAAGGTCCACATTTTTTTATACATGTTTTGGCTGTACAGAAATCCATATTTGACCTAAGGAACATGTTTTAGGCCTAAGAGTCCTTAAACACTAATTTACAATACATACTCATTGACTTCTCTTCTTATTCCCTTAACTAGCCAAAATTTCCACAAAAATGTTTGACATCTAATGGCTGTACAGAAGTCCATATTTGACCTACTGAACATATTTTTGTCCCAAAGGTCAAAAAGTCACTCATTGACTTCCCTTCTGTTTCCAATAAGTAGCTTACAGGTCAAAAAAAGGTTTTAATTTTTTTTTTTGCTGTACAAAGTCCATATTTGACCTACTGACCAAATTTTTGTCCCAAAGGTCAAAAAGTCACTCATTGACTTCCCTTCAGGTTCCAATTAGTAGCTAAAACGTCTACAATTTTTTTTTTTTTTTTTACATATTATGGCTGTACAAGAAGTCCGTATTTGACCTACTGAACAATTTTTTTCCCAAAGGTCAATAAGTCACTCATTGACTTACCTTCTGGTTCCAATTAGTAGCTAAAAGGTCTACAAAAGGTTTTAATTTTTTTTTTTTTTTTACATATGATGGCTGTACAAGAAGTCCATATTTGACCTACTGAAGATATTTTTGGAGTAAGAGTCCATACACACTAATTCACTATACATACTCATTGACTTCCATTCTGATTCCAATTAGTAGTTAAAAGGTCCACATTTTTTTATACATGTTTTGGCTTTACAGAAGTCCAAATTTGACCTAAAGAACATATTTTAGGCCTAATAGTCCTTAAACACTAATTTACTATACATACTCATTGACTTCCCTTCTTATTCCCTTTACTAGCCAATATTTCCACAAAAATGTTTGTCATGTTATGGCTGTACAGAAGTTCATATCTGACCTACTGAACAAATTTTTGTCCCAAAGGTCAAAAAGTCACTCATTGACTTTCCTTCTGGTTCCAATTAGTAGCTAAAAGGTCTACAAAGGTTTTAATTTTTTTTTTTTTTACATATTATGGCTGTACAAGAAGTCCATATTTGACCTACTGAACATGTTTTTGGACTAAGAGTCCATACACACTAATTCACTATACATACTCATTGACTTCCATTCTGATTCCAATTAGTAGTTAAAATGTCCACATTTTTTTATACATGTTTTGGCTTTACAGAAGTCCATATTTGACCTAAAGAACATGTTTTAGGCCTAATAGTCCTTAAACACTAATTTACTATACATACTCATTGACTTCCCTTCTTATTCCCTTTACTAGCCAACATTTCCACAAAAACGTTTGTCATGTTATGGCTGTACAGAAGTTCATATCTGACCTACTGAACAAATTTTTGTCCCAAAGGTCAAAAAGTCACTCATTGACTTCCCTTCTGATTCCAATTAGTAGCTAAAACGTCTACAAAAGGTTTTTTTTTTCTTTTTACATATTATGGCTGTACAAGAAGTCCATATTTGACCTACTGAACAAATTTTTGTCCCAAAGGTCAAAATACCACTCATTGACGTCCCTTCTGATTCCAATAAGTAGCTTACAGGTCTAAAAAAGGTTTGATTTTTAATTTTTTTTAATTTTTTTATTTTTTACAAAAAGCTAAAAAGTAAACATTTTTTTTTTTTTTTTTACATATTATGGCTGTACAAAGTCCATATTTGACCTACTGAACAATTTTTTTTCTCCAAAGGTCAAGAAGTCACTCATTGACTTTCCTTCTGGTTCCAATAAGTAGCTAAAAGGTCTACAAAAGGTTTACTTTTTTTTTTTTTTTTTTTTTTTTTTTACATATTATGGCTGTACAGAAGTCCATATTTGACCTACTGAACAAATTTTTGTCCCAAAGGTCAAAAAGTCACTCATTGACTTCCCTTCTAGTTCCAATTAGTAGCTAAAACGTCTACAAAAGGTTTTAATTTTTTTTTTTTTTTTTACATATTATGGCTGTACAGAAGTCCATATTTGACCTACTGAACAAATTTTTGTCCCAAAGGTCAAAAAGTCTCTCATTGACTTCCCTTCTAGTTCCAATTAGTAGCTAAAACGTCTACAAAAGGTTTGAATTTTTTTTTTTTTTTTTTTTTTTTTTTTTTACATATTATGGCTGTACAAGAAGTCCATATTTTACCTAATGAACATGTTTTTGGACTAAGAGTCCATACACACTAATTCACTGTACATATTCATTGACTTCAATTCTGATTCCAATTAGTATTTAAAAGGTCCACATTTTTTTATACATGTTTTGGCTGTACAGAAATCCATATTTGACCTAAGGAACATGTTTTAGGCCTAAGAGTCCTTAAACACTAATTTACAATACATACTCATTGACTTCCCTTCTTATTCCCTTAACTAGCCAAAATTTCCACAAAAATGTTTGACATCTAATGGCTGTACAGAAGTCCATATTTGACCTACTGAACATATTTTTGTCCCAAAGGTCAAAAAGTCACTCATTGACTTTCCTTCTGGTTCCAATTAGTAGCTAAAAGGTCTACAAAAAGTTTTAATTTTTTTTTTTTTTTTTTTACATATTATGGCTGTACAAAGTCCATATTTGACCTACTGAACAAATTTTTGTCCCAAAGGTCAAGAAGTCACTCATTGACTTTCCTTCTGGTTCCAATAAGTAGCTAAAAGGTCTACAAAAGGTTTGAATTTTTATTTTTTTTTTATTTTTTACATATTATGGCTGTACAAGAAGTCCATATTGGACCTACTGAACAAATTTTTGTCCCAAAGGTCAAAAAGTCACTCATTGACGTCCCTTCTGATTCCAATAAGTAGCTTACAGGTCTAAAAAAGGTTTGATTTTTAATTTGTTTAAATTTTTTTATTTTTTACAAAAAGCTAAAAAGTAAACATTTTTTTTTTTTTTTTTTTACATATTATGGCTGTACAAAGTCCATATTTGACCTACTGAACAATTTTTTTTTCCAAAGGTCAAGAAGTCACTCATTGACTTTCCTTCTGGTTCCAATAAGTAGCTAAAAGGTCTACAAAAGGTTTACATTTTTTTTTTTTTTTTTTACATATTATGGCTGTACAGAAGTCCATATTTGACCTACTGAACAAATTTTTGTCCCAAAGGTCAAAAAGTCACTCATTGACTTCCCTTCTAGTTCCAATTAGTAGCTAAAACGTCTACAAAAGGTTTTAATTGTTTTTTTTTTTTGTTTTGTTTTTTACATATTATGGCTGTACAAGAAGTCCATATTTGACCTAATGAACATGTTTTTGGACTAAGAGTCCATACACACTAATTCACTGTACATATTCATTGACTTCCATTCTGATTCCAATTAGTAGTTAAAAGGTCCAAATTTTTTTATGCATGTTTTGGCTGTACAGAAATCCATATTTGACCTAAGGAACATGTTTTAGGCCTAAGAGTCCTTAAACACTAATTTACAATACATACTCATTGACTTCTCTTCTTATTCCCTTAACTAGCCAAAATTTCCACAAAAATGTTTGACATCTAATGGCTGTACAGAAGTCCATATTTGACCTACTGAACATATTTTTGTCCCAAAGGTCAAAAAGTCACTCATTGACTTCCCTTCTGTTTCCAATAAGTAGCTTACAGGTCAAAAAAAGGTTTAAATTTTTTTTTTTTGCTGTACAAAGTCCATATTTGACCTACTGACCAAATTTTTGTCCCAAAGGTCAAAAAGTCACTCATTTACTTCCCTTCAGGTTCCAATTAGTAGCTAAAAGGTCTACAAAAGGTTTTAATTTTTTTTTTTTTTTTACATATTATGGCTGTACAAGAAGTCCATATTTGACCTACCGAAGATATTTTTGGAGTAAGAGTCCATACACACTAATTCACTATACATACTCATTGACTTCCATTCTGATTCCAATTAGTAGTTAAAAGGTCCACATTTTTTTATACATGTTTTGGCTTTACAGAAGTCCATATTTGACCTAAAGAACATATTTTAGGCCTAATAGTCCTTAAACACTAATTTACTATACATACTCATTGACTTCCCTTCTTATTCCCTTTACTAGCCAACATTTCCACAAAAATGTTTGTCATGTTATGGCTGTACAGAAGTTCATATCTGACCTATTGAACAAATTTTTGTCCCAAAGGTCAAAAAGTCACTCATTGACTTCCCTTCTTTTTCCAATAAGTAGCTTACAGGTCTAAAAAAGGTTTTAAATTTTTTTTTTTTTTTTTTTTTTTTTTTTTTTTACATATTATGGCTGTACAATGTCCATATTTGACCTACTGAACAAATTTTTGTCCCAAAGGTCAAAAAGTCACTTATTGACTTCCCGTCTGGTTCCAATTAGTAGCTAAAATGTCTACAAAATGTCTTAATTAAAATACATTTTTTAAATCTGAATCCAATTTTTTTTTTACATGTTATGGCTGTACAAAGTCCATTTAACTTACTGAACATATTTTTTTCATAGCTTACAGGTCTAAAAAAGGTTTTAATTTTTTTTTTTTTTTTTGCTGTACAAAGTCCTTATTTGACCTACTGAACAAATTTTTGTCCCAAAGGTCAAAAAGTCACTCATTGACGTCCCTTCTGATTCCAATAAGTTTCCAATGGTGGTAATAATAATAATAATAATAATAATAATAATAATAATAATTCACGTTTTTTTTTTTTTTTTTTTAAATACACATTGAGAAAATCCTATATTTGTCATATTAAATGAGTGTTAATTAGTGCTGCTTGTGTGGAGTTAAGGGTAGGCATAATATGAGCTTTAGCTTCAGCCTACACCTTTGGTCAATAAGAATGTAAACATTATTTTTTTTGGTTTACTTTTATTTTATATTATTTTTTTAATTTTATGGGTGCTTGTATATACATAATTGTATGTATGCACCTGTATGTCTCATGCTTTCCTGTGTAAAATGATTGCAAATGGAATTTTGCTTGTTGACCAATAAATAATAAAAAAATAAAAATAAAAAAATAAGTAGCTTACAGGTCTAAAAAAGGTTTGATTTTTATTTTTTATTTATTTATATTTTTTTTTACAAAAAGCTAAAAGGTAAATTTTTTTTTTTTTTACATATTATGGCTGTACAAAGTCCATATTTGACCTACTGAACAAGTTTTTTTTCCAAAGGTCAAGAAGTCACTCAATGACTTTCCTTCTGGTTCCAATAAGTAGCTAAAAGGTCTACAAAAGGTTTGAATTTTTTTTTTATTTTTATTTTTTTACATATTATGGCTGTACAAGAAGTCCATATTTGACCTACTGAACAATTTTTTTCCCCAAAGGTCAAAAAGTCACTCATTGACGTCCCTTCTGATTCCAATAAGTAGCTTACAGGCCTAAAAAAGATTTGATTTTTTTTTTTTTTTTTTTTTTTACAAAAGGCTAAAAGGTTAAACATTTTTTTTTTTTTACATATTATGGCTGTACAAGAAGTCCATATTTGACCTACTGAACAAATTTTTGTCCCAAAGGTCAAAAAGTCACTCATTGACTTCCCTTCTGGTTCCAATTAGTAGCTAAAACGTCTACAAAAGTTTTTTTTTTTTTTTTTTTTTTTTACATATTATGGCTGTACAAGAAGTCACTCATTGACGTCCCTTCTGATTCCAATAAGTAGCTTACAGGTCTAAAAAAGGTTTTATTTTTTTATTTTTTTTGTTTTTATTTTTTTTTTTACAAAAAGCTAAAAGGTAAAATTTTATTTTATTTTTTTTACATATTATGGCTGTACAAAGTCCATATTTGACCTACTGAACAAGTTTTTTTCCAAAGGTCAAGAAGTCACTCATTGACTTTCCTTCTGGTTCCAATAAGTAGCTAAAAGGTCTACAAAAGGTTTTGAATTTTTATTATTATTTTTTTTTTTTACATATTATGGCTGTACAAGAAGTCCATATTTGACCTACTGAACAATTTTTTTTCCCCAAAGTTCAAAAAGTCACTCATTGACGTCCCTTCTGATTCCAATAAGTAGCTTACAGGCCTAAAAAAGACTTGATTTTTTTTTTTTTTTTTTTTTTTTACAAAAGGCTAAAAGGTTAAACACTTTTTTTTTTACATATTATGGCTGTACAAGAAGTCCATATTTTACCTACTGAACAATTTTTTTTTTCCAAAGGTCAAGAAGTCACTCATTGACTTTCCTTCTGGTTCCAATAAGTAGCTAAAAGGTCTACAAAAGGTTTGATTTTTTTTTTTTTTTTTTTTTTTTTTACATATTATGGCTGCACAAGTCCATATTTGAACTACTGAACAAATTTTTGTCCCAAAGGTCAAAAAGTCACTCATTGACGTCCCTTCTGATTCCAATAAGTAGCTTACAGGTCTAAAAAAGGTTTGATTTTTTTTTTTTTACATATTATGGCTGTACAATAAGTCCATATTTGACCTACTGAACAATTTTTTTTCCAAAGGTCAAAAAGTCACTCATTGACTTTCCTTCTGGTTCCAATAAGTAGCTAAAACGTCTACAAAATGTTTTAATTTTTTTTTTTTTTTTTTTTACATATTATGGCTGTACAAGAAGTCCATATTTGACCTACTGAACATGTTTTTTGGATTAAGAGTCCATACACACTAATTCACTGTACATACTCATTGACTTCCCTTCTGGTTCCAATTAGTAGCTAAAACGTCTACAAAAGGTTTTTTTTTTTTTTTTTTTTTTTTTTTACATATTATGGCTGTACAAGAAGTCCATTTTTGACCTACTGAACAAATTTTTGTCCCAAAGGTCAAAAAGTCACTCATTGACGTCCCTTCTGATTCCAATAAGTTTCCAATGGTGGTAATAATAATAATAATAATAATAATAATTCACGTTTTTTTTTTTTTTTTTTTTAAATACACATTGAGAAAATCCTATATTTGTCATATTAAATGAGTGTTAATTAGTGCTGCTTGTGTGGAGTTAAGGGTAGGCATAATATAAGCTTTAGCTTCAGCCTACACCTTTGGTCAATAAGAATGTAAACATTATTTTTTTTGGTTTACTTTTATTTTATATTATTTTTTTAATTTTATGGGTGCTTGTATATACATAATTGTATGTATGCACCTGTATGTCTCATGCTTTCCTGTGTAAAATGATTGCAAATGGAATTTTGCTTGTTGACCAATAAATAATAAAAAAATAAAAATAAAAAAATAAGTAGCTTACAGGTCTAAAAAAGGTTTGATTTTTATTTTTTATTTATTTATTTTTTTTTTTTACAAAAAGCTAAAAGGTAAATTTTTTTTTTTTTTTACATATTATGGCTGTACAAAGTCCATATTTGACCTACTGAACAAGTTTTTTTTCCAAAGGTCAAGAAGTCACTCAATGACTTTCCTTCTGGTTCCAATAAGTAGCTAAAAGGTCTACAAAAGGTTTGAATTTTTTTTTTATTTATTTTTTTTACATATTATGGCTGTACAAGAAGTCCATATTTGACCTACTGAACAATTTTTTTTCCCCAAAGGTCACAAAGTCACTCATTGACGTCCCTTCTGATTCCAATAAGTAGCTTACAGGCCTAAAAAAGATTTGATTTTTTTTTTTTTTTTTTTTTTTACAAAAGGCTAAAAGGTTAAACATTTTTTTTTTTTTTTTACATATTATGGCTGTACAAGAAGTCCATATTTGACCTACTGAACAAATTTTTGTCCCAAAGGTCAAAAAGTCACTCATTGACTTCCCTTCTGGTTCCAATTAGTAGCTAAAACGTCTACAAAAGTTTTTTTTTTTTTTTTTTTTTACATATTATGGCTGTACAAGAAGTCACTCATTGACGTCCCTTCTGATTCCAATAAGTAGCTTACAGATCTAAAAAAGGTTTGATTTTTTTTATTTTTTTTATTTTTATTTTTTTTTACAAAAAGCTAAAAGGTAAAATTTTATTTTATTTATTTACATATTATGGCTGTACAAAGTCCATATTTGACCTACTGAACAAATTTTTGTCCCAAAGGTCAAAAAGTCACTCATTGACTTCCCTTCTAGTTCCAATTAGTAGCTAAAAGGTCTACAAAAGGTTTTACATTTTTTTTTTTTTTTTTTTTTTTTTTACATATTATGGCTGTACAAGAAGTCCATATTTGACCTACTGAACATGTTTTTGGACTAAGAGTCCATACACACTAATTCACTGTACATATTCATTGACTTCCATTCTGATTCCAATTAGTAGTTAAAAGGTCCACATTTTTTTTATACATGTTTTATCTGTACAGAAATCCATATTTGACCTAAGGAACATGTTTTAGGCCTAAGAGTCCTTAAACACTAATTTACAATACATACTCATTGACTTCCCTTCTTATTCCCTTAACTAGCCAAAATTTCCACAAAAATGTTTGACATCTTATTGCTGTACAGAAGTCCATATTTGACCTACTGAACATATTTTTGTCCCAAAGGTCAAAAAGTCACAGGTCTAAAAAAGGTTTGATTTTTTTTTTTTTTTTTTTTTACATATTATGGCTGTACAAAGTCCATATTTGACCTACTGAACAAGTTTTTTTTCCAAAGGTCATGAAGTCACTCATTGACTTTCCTTCTGGTTCCAATAAGTAGCTAAAAGGTCTACAAAAGGTTTGAATTTTTTTATTTTTTTATTTTTTTTACATATTATGGCTGTACAAGAAGTCCATATTTGACCTACTGAACAAATTTTTGTCCCAAAGGTCAAAAAGTCACTCATTGACTTCCCTTCTGGTTCCAATTAGTAGCTAAAAGGTCTACAAAAGTTTTTTTTTTTTTTACATATTATGGCTGTACAAGAAGTCCATATTTGACCACCTGAACAAATTTTTGTCCAAAAGGTCAAAAAGTCACTCATTGACGTCCCTTCTGATTCCAATAAGTAGCTTACAGGTCTAAAAAAGGTTTGATTTTTTATTTTTTTTATTTTTTTATTTTTTACAAAAAGCTAAAAAGTAAAATTTTATTTTATTTTATTTACATATTATGGCTCTACAAAGTCCATATTTGACCTACTGAACAATTTTTTTTTCCAAAGGTCAAGAAGTCACTCATTGACTTTCCTTCTGGTTCCAATAAGTAGCTAAAAGGTCTACAAAAGGTTTGAATTTTTTTTTTTTTTTTTTTTTTTTTACATATTATGGCTGCACAAGAAGTTCATATTTGACCTACTGAAAATTTTTTTTTTCCAAAGGTCAAAAAGTCACTCATTGACGTCCCTTCTGATTCCAATAAGTAGCTTACAGGTCTAAAAAAGGTTTGATTTTTTTTTTTTTTTTTTTTACATATTATGGCTGTACAATAAGTCCATATTTGACCTACTGAACAATTTTTTTTCCAAAGGTCAAAAAGTCACTCATTGACTTTCCTTCTGGTTCCAATAAGTAGCTAAAAGGTCTACGAAAGGTTTTTAATTTTTTTTTTATTAAATTTTTTTTTTACACATTATGGCTGTACAAAGTCCATATTTGACCTACTGAACAAATTTTTGTCCCAAAGGGCAAAAAGTCACTCATTGACTTTCCCTCTGGTTCCAATTAGTAGCTAAAAGGTCTACAAAAGGTTTACATTTTTTTTTTTTTTTTTACATATTATGGCTGTACAGAAGTCCATATTTGACCTACTGAACAAATTTTTGTCCCAAAGGTCAAAAAGTCACTCATTGACTTCCCTTTTAGTTCCAATTAGTAGCTAAAACGTCTACAAAAGGTTTTAATTTTTTTTTTTTTTTTTACATATTATGGCTGTACAAGAAGTCCATATTTGACCTACTGAACATGTTTTTTGGACTAAGAGTCCATACACACTAATTCACTGTACATATTCATTGACTTCCATTCTGATTCCAATTAGTAGTTAAAAGGTCCACTTTTTTTTATACATGTTTTGGCTGTACAGAAATCCATATTTGACCTAAGGAACATGTTTTAGGCCTAAGAGTCCTTAAACACTAATTTACAATACATACTCATTGACTTCCCTTCTTATTCCCTTAACTAGCCAAAATTTCCACAAAAATGTTTGACATCTCTTGGCTGTACAGAAGTCCATATTTGACCTACTGAACATATTTTTGTCCCAAAGGTCAAAAAGTCACTCATTGACTTCCCTTCTGTTTCCAATAAGTAGCTTACAGGTCAAAAAAAGGTTTTAATTTTTTTTTTTGCTGTACAAAGTCCATATTTGACCTTCTGACCAAATTTTTGTCCCAAAGGTCAAAAAGTCACTCATTGACTTCCCTTCAGGTTCCAATTAGTAGCTAAAACGTCTACAAAATTTATTTATTTTTTTACATATTATGGCTGTACAAGAAGTCCGTATTTGACCTACTGAACAATTTTTTTCCCAAAGGTCAAAAAGTCACTCATTGACTTTCCTTCTGGTTCCAATTAGTAGCTAAAAGGTCTACAAAAGGTTTTGATTTTTTTTTTTTTTTTACATATTATGGCTGTACAAGAAGTCCATATTTGACCTACTGAACATGTTTTTGGACTAAGAGTCCATACACACTAATTCACTATACATACTCATTGACTTCCATTCTGATTCCAATTAGTAGTTAAAAGGTCCACATTTTTTTATACATGTTTTGGCTTTACAGAAGTCCATATTTGACCTAAAGAACATGTTTTAGGCCTAATAGTCCTTAAACACTAATTTAATATACATACTCATTGACTTCCCTTCTTATTCCCTTTATTAGCCAACATTTCCACAAAAACGTTTGTCATGTTATGGCTGTACAGAAGTTCATATCTGACCTACTGAACAAATTTTTGTCCCAAAGGTCAAAAAGTCACTCATTGACTTCCCTTCTAGTTCCAATTAGTAGCTAAAACGTCTACAAAAGGTTTTTTTTTTTTTTTTTTTTTTTTTTTTACATATTATGGATGTACAAGAAGTCCATATTTGACCTACTGAACATGTTTTTGGACTAAGAGTCCATACACACTAATTCACTGTACATATTCATTGACTTCCATTCTGATTCCAATTAGTAGTTAAAAGGTCCACATTTTTTTTATACATGTTTTGGCTGTACAGAAATCCATATTTGACCTAAGGAACATGTTTTAGGCCTAAGAGTCCTTAAACACTAATTTACAATACATACTCATTGACTTCCCTTCTTATTCCCTTAACTATCCAAAATTTCCACAAAAATGTTTGACATCTTATGGCTGTACAGAAGTCCATATTTGACCTACTGAACATATTTTTGTCCCAAAGGTCAAAAAGTCACTCATTGACTTCCCTTCTGTTTCCAATAAGTAGCTTACAGGTCAAAAAAAGGTTTTAAATTTTTTTTTTTGCTGTACAAAGTCCATATTTGACCTACTGACCAAATTTTTGTCCCAAAGGTCAAAAAGTCACTCATTGACTTCCCTTCAGGTTCCAATTAGTAGATAAAACGTCTACAAAAGGTTTTTCTTTTTTTTCTTTTTTTTTTTTTACATATTATGGCTGTACAAGAAGTCCATATTTGACCTACTGAACATGTTTTTGGACTAAGAGTCCATACACACTAATTCACTATACATACTCATTGACTTCCATTCTGATTCCAATTAGTGGTTAAAAGGTCCACATTTTTTTATACATGTTTTGGCTTTACAGAAGTCCATATTTGACCTAAAGAACATGTTTTAGGCCTAATAGTCCTTAAACACTAATTTACTATACATACTCATTGACTTCCCTTCTTATTCCCTTTACTAGCCAACATTTCCACAAAAATGTTTGTCATGTTATGGCTGTACAGAAGTTCATATCTGACCTACTGAACAAATTTTTGTCCCAAAGGTCAAAAAGTCACTCATTGACGTCCCTTCTGATTCCAATAAGTTTCCAATGGTGGTAACAACAACAACAATAATAATAATAATAATAATAATAATAATAATAATAATAATAATAATAATAATAATAATAATAATAATAATAATAATAATAATAAAAATAATAATAATAATAATAATAATAATATTAATAATGCATATTTTTTTTGTTTGTTTTTTAAATACACATTGAGAAAATCGTCTCAGGTTACGTATGTAACCATGGTTCCCTGAGAGGGAACGAGACGCTGCGTCAAGCGCTGCGGGAACGCCCCTGCGTGATGCGTCATGAAGCACTCGTAAAATCAGTCCAATGGTGTGGCTGGACGTCGTAGGCGGGTGACGTCATAGACCAGGAAGCTATAAAGCAGCCCTGAACCAGACAATGTCAGCTTCTGAAAAAGTCGAACAAGTCGGTCACAGGCGTGCCGGGAGTATGGCTAAGCGACGCAGCGTCTCGTTCCCTCTCAGGGAACCATGGTTACATACGTAACCTGAGACGTTCCCTTTCAAGGGAACTCGCGCTGCGTCAAGTGCTGCGGGAACACAATACCAACGCCGCCATAACTCTCAAATGCCTGTACATGTGAAATTTATAGCGCACATTAAGCTACAAGGACCCGAGAACCTGGAGTAGAGGCTACATCAAGGTTGTAAAACCTCACAAAAGTGTGCGGAGAGGACCACCCTGCCGCATCACATACCTCCTGCAGGGAGACTCCTGACAGAAGAGCCAAAGAGGCCGCCATACTCCTAGTAGAGTGGGCTCGGACCTTTAGTGGTGAAGGTTGGCCGGCCGACTCATATGCGAGTGAGATAGCCTCGACTATCCACTTGCTTAATGTCTGCTTAGATGCAGGTTTCCCTTTGTTTGGGGACCCGAAACAGACGAACAGTTGTTCAGATTTCCTCCACAGGGCAGCTCTGTGGACATAAGCATCTAGTGCCCTTACTGGGCAGAGCAGATTTAACTTCTCCTGGTCTGGACTCTCAAAGGGAGGCGGAGAGAAGGCCTGCAGCATTATAGGACCCGCCACGTTCGTAGGAACTTTCGGGACATATCCTTCTTTTGGATATAAAAAAGCTTTCACCATTCCTGGCGCAAACTCAAGACAGGAGGGGGAAACAGATAGTGCTTGCAAATCCCCCACTCTCTTTAGAGAGGAAATAGCCAAGAGAAACACAGTTTTTAACGTGAGGAACTTCTCTGGCACCTCCTCAATAGGCTCAAATGGGGCCAAAGCTAGACCTTCCAGCACCACAGCCAGATCCCAGGTCGGCACCCTTGAGCGTGCCGCAGGCCTTAGCCTCAGAGTACCACGAAGGAAGCGAATAACCCATGGGTGTTTCCCCACCGATGCACCATCCAGATGGACGTGATAGGCCGATATTGCCGTCACGTATACCTTTAAGGTGGAAGGGGATAACCCTGAAGCGAACTTTTCTTGTAGAAAATCCAGTACTGAGTTGACTTGGCAGTTGACTGGGTTTAGAGAATGGTTAGAACACCAAGCTACAAAGACTCTCCATTTAAGGGCATACAGCCTCCTCGTGGAGGGGGCTCTGGAGTGCAACATGGTCTGAACTACCTCAGCAGAAAGACCTGAGTCTACGAGCTGGGCCCCCTCAGGGGCCAAGCCCACAGTTTCCACAACTCCGGCCTCGGGTGCAGGATTGCCCCCGACGCCTGGGAGAGAAGGTCCCTCCTGATCGGAATCTCCCACGGGGGACCTTCGAGGAGAGATATAATGTCTGACAACCAAACTTGTGTCGGCCAAAACGGGGCTATTAGCAGCAGACGAACCCCGTTACGGCGTACTCTCTCCAGCACTCCTGGTATTAATGCCAGAGGGGGAAAGGCGTACAGACGCAGCCTCGGCCACGTCTGCACCATGGCATCCAACCCCAGCGGGGCTGGATGTGTGAGGGAGTAAAATAGGGGACAGTGCGTTGTCTCTTGAGACGCAAACAGATCCACCTGAGCCTGACCAAACCGGTTCCATATGAGCTCCACCACCTCGGGGTGGAGTCTCCAACTCCCCGGCACCACTCCCTGCCTCGACAGGGAGTCTGCCGTCGTATTCAGGTACCCCGGGATGTACACTGCTCGGACCGATAGCATCTTGCCCTGGGCCCAAACTAGGACTCGATGTGCCAGCTTCCATAGCCGGCGCGAGCGTAACCCCCCCTGGCGATTTATGTATGAGACCACCGATGTGTTGTCCGTGCGAACCATCACATGATGGCCCCTCAGGTCTGGGAGAAAGTGCCTGAGTGCCAGGAACACTGCCATCAGCTCTAACTGGTTTATGTGCCAGGAGAGCTGCTGGTCGCTCCACAGACCCTGGGCTGAGCGACCACTCATGGTCGCCCCCCAGCCGGTGAGGGATGCATCCGTCGTTAGCGTTAAGCGACGACAAGGAGTCCCCAGCACCGGACCCTGGGACAGGAACCAAGGATCCTTCCACATGACTAAGGCACGTAGGCACCGCCGCGTGACCTTGATCATGCGAAAAGGATTTCCCCTCGGGGAGAATCCCTTGGTCTTGAGCCACCACTGTAAGGGCCTCATGTACAGCAGGCCAAAAGGTATCACGTTGGACGCTGCTGCCATCAGACCCAGAAGTCTTTGAAAATGCTTCACAGTGAGTGACTGGCCTAGCTTTATCTTGGATACGGCTTGTAGAATCGAATTCACCCGAGCGGGCGTCAGCCGAGCCCTCATGGTTTTCGTATCCCATAGCACACCCAGAAAAGTGACGTTCTGCTGTGGAGATAACATGCTTTTCTTTGTGTTTAGCCTTAACCCCAGCCTCTTCATGTGAGGGATCACAGCATCTCGATGCTGAGCCGCTAGATGTTCCGACTCTGCTAAGATCAGCCAGTCGTCTATGTAATTCAATACGCGGATGCCCTGGAGTCTCAGCGGAGCCAAAGCTGCATCCACGCATTTTGTGAAGGTGCGGGGTGATAATGCTAGGCCGAATGGAAGTACCCGATATTGGAATGCTTCGCCCCCGAAAGCAAACCTGAGGAACTTCCTGTGTTGAGGAAGGATGGAGACGTGAAAGTATGCGTCTTTCAGGTCTATTGTGACACACCAGTCCTCGGACCTGATGTGACACATGATCGGTTTTAGCGTGAGCATTTTGAACTTTAGTTTCTTTACTGCCCGATTTAGCTGGCGCAGATCTAGAATAGGACGCAGTCCTCCATCCTTCTTCGGAACTATGAAGTACCGGCTGTAAAACCCTGACTCTCTGCAGTGGGGAGGGACCCGCTCTATAGCCTCTTTTTGCAGAAGAGTCTGTACCTCTTGCTCCATTACCAGAGCCTGCTCGGGGTTTACCACTGTGGATAATACCCCGTTGAACATGGGCGGGTGTGACCCGAATTGTATTCTGTACCCATTTTCTATTGTGCGCAGGACCCAATCTGAGATATTTGGCAGAAGTTTCCACGCTGCCAGAAAATCTACTAAGGGAACCAGCCCCTCGGGGCTGGCCTCTGGATTTTGAAGTGTGAGCAGCCCGGTGTCCTGAAACGGCGTGCCGGCAGGAAGCAACCGCACTGACCCACTTTTGACCCTCCTTGGAGGGAGCGAGCATCCCCGCGCCGCTACGTTTCCGGGCGGACGTGGAGATTTGCGCTCGCTGAGGACCGCTGCGCCCTGAAGCACCCGAGGTGGCAGGGTTGGCAGAACGGCCCCCTGATGGCACCGAGAGGAGAACGGGTGCCTCGACACACCGCTTCCCCCCGGAGGGGACTGCCATCCGAAGTCTGACGCCTCTGGCGTCAGGACTTCTTCGCCGAGGCCTTCCTAGAGATAATAACAGTCCTCAGATCTGCTCTACCTCGGGAAGACCTCGGCTGAGAGTGCTGACCCCGCCCCCAGTCTCTCTGTGGGGGAGCGCGGGTGGCAACACTCTCTCGCTGTTGCGCTCTGTGAGAGGAGGACGTACTCGGTTGGGGCTGCTCCCGCCCAGCAGCCCCAAAGACATGAGATTTGCGGGGGAGAAATTTTTGAAACGCAGCCGCCTGCTTTTTAGACTCTTGAAACCTCTCGACGACTGTGTTGACTGAGTCGCCGAAGAGGCCAGCAGGGGAGATAGGAGAGTCGAGAAGGAACTTTTTATCTCTATCTTTTATCTCTGAAAGATTTAGCCAGAGATGTCTCTCCGTGGCCACCAGGGCTGCCATAGAACGGCCGATGGATCTAGCCGTCTCCTTGGTGGCCCGAAGAGACAAATCAGCAGCTCTCCTAATCTCAGCTATCGTTTCCCTCCCCACTTCTTCACATTCATCATCAATGTCTTTCAGCAGGTCGGCTTGATAAGCTTGCAACACCGCCATCGTGTGGAGACATGCGGCTGCCTGACCTGCTGCCGAGTAAGCCCTACCCACTAAAGCTGATGTTGTTCTAACGGGCTTAGTGGGCAGCTGCGGGGCTTTTAACGACGATGACGACTCGGGAGAGAGATAGCTCGCGAGCGTCTCTTCTACCCGCGGCATCACCGCGTAACCATGCTGTTTCAACCCCACTATGTTTGAATAAGCAGCTGTATTGGGGTTGAATGGTCTGAATGATGCCGGTTTTTTCCATGATTTCGACACCTCGGTGTGGAGATCAGGAAAAAAAGGCAAGCCCCGCTTTGGAGGTTGTGATCTAGATGGAAGGAAGCGTTCATCTAATCTACTAGGCTGATGCGCTTCGTGAGTCTCGGCTGGCCAGTCTATTTGCAACCTGGCAACAGCGCGAGTCACAACCTCCAAAAGCTCCTCTTGAGCGTGTGACTGAGGCGGCGAAACCTCATCTAAATAATCCAGGCTTACAACATCCACTTCCTCAGAACTGGAATGTTGCTGCACCTGCGCTTCAGCGCGAGCAGAAGAAACCGCAGAGCGTGCTTCTAACTCGGCAACTGAAGCGTCGGGTCTGACGGGTAAAGGCAGAGAAAGGGGATCACCCGTCTCTAACCCCGCCGTCAGATCCATTTGCGAACCCCAAGATGAAAGCCTTCGCTGTGCCTCAGCAGCAGCGGGACCTGCACCCTGGGGAACACGAGCCGAAGCGCCCTCCTCAAAGAGCGAACGGCGGGACCGGAGAGTTCTCATTGATAACTTTTCGCAATGCTCGCAGCCAGCCCCCTCGAGAGCTGACTGTGCATGCTCCGGTCCCAAACACATTACACAGAGCAAGTGTGTATCCCCACCCGTGATGAAACGAGGGCAGGGAGTAACACACTGTCTGAATTGTTGATTCGCCATTTTTTTCTTATTTTTTGAGAGACACACACACTTTTCTTTCATACAAGGACAAACGATTTCACATGGAGCGCTTGTGAAGACACAGAAGCTGACATTGTCTGGTTCAGGGCTGCTTTATAGCTTCCTGGTCTATGACGTCACCCGCCTACGACGTCCAGCCACACCATTGGACTGATTTTACGAGTGCTTCATGACGCATCACGCAGGGGCGTTCCCGCAGTGCTTGACGCAGCGCGAGTTCCCTTGAAAGGGAACCTATATTTGTCATAATAAATTAGTGTTAATTAGTGCTGCTTGTGTGGAGTTAAGGGTAGGCATAATATAAGCTTTAGCTTCAGCCTACACCTTTGTTCAATAAGAATGTAAACATTATTTTTTTTGTTTATTTTCATTTTATTTTATTTTTTTAATTTTATGGGTGCTTGTATATACATAATTGTATGTAAGCACCTGTATGTCTCATGCTTTCCTGTGTAAAATGATTGCAAATGGAATTTTGCTTGTTGACCAATAAATATTAAATAAATAAAATAAAAAAACAAGTAGCTTACAGGTCTAAAAAAGGTTTGATTTTTTTTTTTAATTTATTTTTTTTATTTTTTACAAAAAGCTAAAAGGTAAAAGGTAAAAGGTAAAGGTTTTTATTTTTTTTATTTTTTTACATATTATGGCTGTACAAAGTCCATATTTGACCTAGTGAACAAATTTTTGTCCCAAAAGTCAAAAAGTCACTCATTGACTTCCCTTCTGTTTCCAATAAGTAGCTTACAGGTCAAAAAAAGGTTTTAATTTTTTTTTTGCTGTACAAAGTCCATATTTGACCTACTGACCAAATTTTTGTCCCAAAGGTCAAAAAGTCACTCATTGACTTCCCTTCAGGTTCCAATTAGTAGCTAAAACGTCTACAATTTTTTTTTTTTTTTTTTTTTACATATTATGGCTGTACAAGAAGTCCGTATTTGACCTACTGAACAATTTTTTTCCCAAAGGTCAAAAAGTCACTCATTGACTTTCCTTCTGGTTCCAATTAGTAGCTAAAAGGTCTACAAAAGGTTTAAATTTTTTTTTTTTTTACATATTATGGCTGTACAAGAAGTCCATATTTGACCTACTGAACATGTTTTTGGACTAAGAGTCCATACACACTAATTCACTATACATACTCATTGACTTCCATTCTGATTCCAATTAGTAGTTAAAAGGTCCACATTTTTTTATACATGTTTTGGCTTTACAGAAGTCCATATTTGACCTAAAGAACATGTTTTAGGCCTAATAGTCCTTAAACACTAATTTACTATACATACTCATTGACTTCCCTTCTTATTCCCTTTACTAGCCAACATTTCCACAAAAATGTTTGTCATTTTATGGCTGTACAGAAGTTCATATCTGACCTACTGAACAAATTTTTGTCCCAAAGGTCAAAAAGTCACTCATTGACTTTCCTTCGGGTTCCAATTAGTAGCTAAAAGGTCTACAAAAGGTTTAATTTTTTTTTTTTTACATATTATGGCTGTACAAGAAGTCCATATTTGACCTACTGAAGATGTTTTTGGACTAAGAGTCCATACACACTAATTCACTATACATACTCATTGACTTCCATTCTGATTCCAATTAGTAGTTAAAAGGTCCACATTTTTTATACATGTTTTGGCTTTACAGAAGTCCATATTTGACCTAAAGAACATATTTTAGGCCTAATAGTCCTTAAACACTAATTTACTATACATACTCATTGACTTCCCTTCTTATTCCCTTTACTAGCCAACATTTCCACAAAAATGTTTGTCATGTTATGGCTGTACAGAAGTTCATATCTGACCTACTGAACAAATTTTTGTCCCAAAGGTCAAAAAGTCACTCATTGACTTCCCTTCTGTTTCCAATAAGTAGCTTACAGGTCTAAAAAAGGTTTTAAATTTTTTTTTTTTTTTTTTTTTTTTTAACATATTATGGCTGTACAATGTCCATATTTGACCTACTGAACAAATTTTTGTCCCAAAGGTCAAAAAGTCACTCATTGACTTCCCGTCTGGTTCCAATTAGTAGCTAAAATGTCTACAAAATGTCTTAATTAAAATAAATTTTTTAAATCTGAATCCAATTTTTTTTTTTACATGTTATGGCTGTACAAAGTCCATTTAACTTACTGAACATATTTTTTTCATAGCTTACAGGTCTAAAAAAGGTTTTAATTTTTTTTTTTTTTTTTTGCTGTACAAAGTCCTTATTTGACCTACTGAACAAATTTTTGTCCCAAAGGTCAAAAAGTCACTCATTGACTTCCCTTCTGGTTCCAATTAGTAGCTAAAACGTCTACAAAAGGTTTTTTTTTTTTTTTTTTTTTTTTACATATTATGGCTGTACAAGAAGTCCATATTTGACCTACTGAACAAATTTTTGTCCCAAAGGTCAAAAAGTCACTCATTGACGTCCCTTCTGATTCCAATAAGTTTCCAATGGTGGTAATAATAATAATAATAATAATAATTCATGTTTTTTTTTTTTTTTTTTAAATACACATTGAGAAAATCCTATATTTGTCATATTAAATGAGTGTTAATTAGTGCTGCTTGTGTGGAGTTAAGGGTAGGCATAATATAAGCTTTAGCTTCAGCCTACACCTTTGGTCAATAAGAATGTAAACATTATTTTTTATTTTTATTTTTATTTTATATTATTTTTTTAATTTTATGGGTGCTTGTATATACATAATTGTATGTACGCACCTGTATGTCTCATGCTTTCCTGTGTAAAATGATTGCAAATGGAATTTTGCTTGTTGACCAATAAATAATAAAAAAATAAAAATAAAAAAATAAGTAGCTTACAGGTCTAAAAAAGGTTTGATTTTATTTTTTATTTAATTTTATTTTTTTTTATTTATTTATATTTTTTTTTACAAAAAGCTAAAAGGTAAATTTTTTTTTTTTTTATTTTTTTTTTTACATATTATGGCTGTACAAAGTCCATATTTGACCTACTGAACAAGATTTTTTCCAAAGGTCAAGAAGTCACTCATTGACTTCCTTCTGTCCCAATAAGTAGCTAAAAGGTCTACAAAAGGTTTGAATTTTTTTTTTATTTTTTTATTTTTTACATATTATGGCTGTACAAGAAGTCCATATTTGACCTACTGAACAATTTTTTTTCCAAAGGTCAAAAGTCACTCATTGACGTCCCTTCTGATTCCAATAAGTAGCTTACAGGCCTAAAAAAGATTTGATTTTTTTTTGTTTTGTTTTAACAAAAGGCTAAAAGATTAAACTTTTTTTTTTTTTTTTACATGTTATGGCTGTACAAGAAGTCCATATTTGACCTACTGAACAAATTTTTGTCCCAAAGGTCAAAAAGTCACTCATTGACTTCCCTTCTGGTTCCAATTAGTAGCTAAAACGTCTACAAAAGTTTTTTTTTTTTTTTTTTTTTACATATTATGGCTGTACAAGAAGTCCATATTTGACCTACTGAACAAATTTTTGTCCCAAAGGTCAAAAAAGTCACTCATTGACGTCCCTTCTGATTCCAATAAGTAGCTTACAGGTCTAAAAAAGGTTTGATTTTTTATTTTTTTTATTTTTTTATTTTTTACAAAAAGCTAAAAGGTAACATTTTATTTTATTTTTTTTACATATTATGGGCTGTACAAGAAGTCTATATTTGACCTACTGAACAAGTTTTTTTTTCCAAAGGTCAAGAAGTCACTCATTGACTTTCCTTCTGGTTCCAATAAGTAGCTAAAAGGTCTACAAAAGGTTTGAATTTTTTTTTTATTTTATTTTTTTTACATATTATGGCTGTACATGAAGTCCATATTTGACCTACTGAACAATTTTTTTTTCCCCAAAGGTCAAAAAGTCACTCATTGACGTCCCTTCTGATTCCAATAAGTAGCTTACAGGCCTAAAAAAGATTTGATTTTTTTTTGTTTTGTTTTAACAAAAGGCTAAAAGATTAAACATTTTTTTTTTTTTTTTACATATTATGGCTGTACAAGAAGTCCATATTTGACCTACTGAACAAATTTTTGTCCCAAAGGTCAAAAAGTCACTCATTGACTTCCCTTCTGGTTCAAATGAGTAGCTAAAACGTCTACAAAAGTTTTTTTTTTTTTTTTTTTTTTTTTACATATTATGGCTGTACAAGAAGTCCATATTTGACCTACTGAAAAAAAATTTGTCCCAAAGGTCAAAAAGTCACTCATTGACGTCCCTTCTGATTCCAATAAGTAGCTTACAGGCCTAAAAAAGATTTGATTTTTTTTTTTTTTTTTTTTTACAAAAGGCTAAAAGGTTAAACATTTTTTTTTTTTTTTACATATTATGGCTGTACAAGAAGTCCATATTTGACCACCTGAACAAATTTTTGTCCAAAAGGTCAAAAAGTCACCCATTGACGTCCCTTCTGATTCCAATAAGTAGCTTACAGGTCTAAAAAAAGGTTTGATTTTTTATTTTTTTAATTTTTTATTTTTTACAAAAAGCTAAAATGTAAAATTTTATTTATTTTTTTACATATTATGGCTGTACATAAGTCCATATTTGACCTACTGAACAATTTTTTTTTCCAAAGGTCAAGAAGTCACTCATTGACTTTCCTTCTGGTTCCAATAAGTAGCTAAAAGGTCCACAAAAGGTTTGAATTTTTTTTTTTTTTTTTTTTTTTTTTTTTTTTTTTTACATATTAATGGCCTGCACAAGAAGTTCATATTTGACCTACTGAACATTTTTTTTTTCCAAAGGTCAAAAAGTCACTCATTGACTTTCCTTCTGGTTCCAATAAGTAGCTAAAAGGTCTACAAAAGATTAAATCTTTGTTTTTCTTTTTTTTTCTTTTACATATTATGGCTGTACAAAGGTCCATATTTGACCTACTGAACAAATTTTTGTCCCAAATTTC
The DNA here is from genome assembly GCA_033150135.1 of Gobio occitaniae. Taxonomy (NCBI): domain Eukaryota; kingdom Metazoa; phylum Chordata; class Actinopteri; order Cypriniformes; family Gobionidae; genus Gobio; species Gobio occitaniae. The sequence continues at coordinate 39,682 of JARQWZ010006950.1, forward strand.
AAAAAAGTCACTCATTGACGTCCCTTCTGATTCCAATAAGTAGCTTACAGGTCTAAAAAGGTTTGATTTTTTTTTTTTTTTTTTTTTTTTACATATTATGGCTGTACAAGAAGTCCATATTTGACCTACTGAACAATTTTTTTTTCCAAAGGTCAAAAAGTCACTCATTGACTTTCCTTCTGGTTCCAATAAGTAGCTAAAAGGTCAACAAAAGGTTTTTAATTTTTATTTAATTATTTTTTTTTTACACATTATGGCTGTACAAAGTCCATATTTGACCTACTGAACAAATTTTTGTCCCAAAGGGCAAAAAGTCACTCATTGACTTTCCCTCTGGTTCCAATTAGTAGCTAAAAGGTCTACAAAAGGTTTACATTTTTTTTTTTACATATTATGGCTGTACAGAAGTCCATATTTGACCTACTGAACAAATTTTTGTCCCAAAGGTCAAAAAGTCACTCATTGACTTCCCTTCTAGTTCCAATTAGTAGCTAAAACGTCTACAAAAGGTTTTAATTTTTTTTTTTTTTTTTTTACATATTATGGCTGTACAAGAAGTCCATATTTGACCTACTGAACATGTTTTTGGACTAAGAGTCCATACACACTAATTCACTGTACATATTCATTGACTTCCATTCTGATTCCAATTAGTAGTTAAAAGGTCCACATTTTTTTTATACATGTTTTGGCTGTACAGAAATCCATATTTGACCTAAGGAACATGTTTTAGGCCTAAGAGTCCTTAAACACTAATTTACAATACATACTCATTGACTTCCCTTCTTATTCCCTTAACTAGCCAAAATTTCCACAAAAATGTTTGACATCTTATGGCTGTACAGAAGTCCATATTTGACCTACTGAACATATTTTTGTCCCAAAGGTCAAAAAGTCACTCATTGACTTCCCTTCTGTTTCCAATAAGTAGCTTACAGGTCAAAAAAAGGTTTAAATTTTTTTTTTTTGCTGTACAAAGTCCATATTTGACCTACTGACCAAATTTTTGTCCCAAAGAGTCAAAAAGTCACTCATTGACTTCCCTTCAGGTTCCAATTAGTAGCTAAAACGTCTACAAATTTTTTTTTTTTTTTTACATATTATGGCTGTACAAGAAGTCCGTTTTTGACCTACTGAACAATTTTTGTCCCAAAGGTCAAAAGTCACTCATTGACTTTCCTTCTGGTTCCAATTTAGTAGCTAAAAGGTCTACAAAAGGTTTTAATTTTTTTTTTTTTTTTTACATATTATGGCTGTACAAGAAGTCCTTATTTGACCTACTGAACATGTTTTTGGACTAAGAGTCCCATACACACTAATTCACTATACATACTCATTGACTTCCATTCTGATTCCAATTAGTAGTTAAAAGGTCCACATTTTTTTATACATGTTTTTGGCTTTACAGAAGTCCATATTTGACCTAAAGAACATGTTTTAGGCCTAATAGTCCTTAAACACTAATTTACTATACATACTCATTGACTTCCCCTTCTTATTCCCTTTACTAGCCAACATTTCCACAAAAACGTTTGTCATATTATGGCTCTACATAAGTTCATATCTGACCTACTGAACAAATTTTTGTCCCAAAGGTCAATAAGTCACTCATTGACTTCCCTTCTGATTCCAATTAGTAGCTAAAACGTCTACAAAAAGTTTTTTTTTTCTTTTTACATATTATGGCTGTACAAGAAGTCCATATTTGACCTAGTGAACAAATTTTTGTCCCAAAGGTCAAAAAGTCACTCATTGACGTCCCTTCTGATTCCAAAAAGTTTCCAATGGTGGTAACAATAATAATAATAATATATAATAACAATAATAAATAATAATAATAATATAATAATAATAATAATAATAATAATAATATAATAATAATAATAATAATGCATGTTTTTTTGTTTGTTTTTTAAATACACATTGAGAAAATCCTATATTTGTCATAATAAATGAGTGTTATTAGTGCTGCTTGTGTGGAGTTAAGGGTAGGCATAATATAAGCTTTAGCTTCAGCCTACACCTTTGGTCAATAAGAATGTAAACATTATTTTTTTTTGTTTATTTTCATTTTATTTTATTTTTTTTAATTTTATGGGTGCTTGTATATACATAATTGTATGTAAGCACCTGTATGTCTCATGCTTTCCTGTGTAAAATGATTGCAAAAGGAATTTTGCTTGTTGACCAATAAATAATAAATAAATAAATAAAAAAACAAGTAGCTTACAGGTCTAAAAAAGGTTTGATTTTTTTATTTTTTTTATTTTTTTTATTTTTTACAAAAAGCTAAAAGGTAAGAAATTTTTTTTTTTAATTTTTTTTTATTTATTTTTTTACATATTATGGCTGTACAAAGTCCATATTTGACCTACTGAACAAATTTTTGTCCCAAAGTCAAAAAGTCACTCATTGACTTCCCTTCTGGTTCCAATTAGTAGCTAAAACGTCTACAAATTTTTTTTTTTTTTTTTTTTTTTTTTACATATTATGGCTTACAAGAAGTCCATATTTGACCTACTGAAAAAATTTTTGTCCCAAAGGTCAAACAGTCACTCATTGACGTCCCTTTGATTCCAATAAGTAGCTTACAGGCCTAAAAAAGATTTGATTTTTTTTTGTTTTGTTTTAACAAAAGGCTAAAAGATTAAAAAATTTTTTTTTTTTTTTTTTTTTTTACATATTATGGCTTACAAGAAGTCCATATTTGACCTACTGAACAAATTTTTGTCCCAAAGGTCCAAACAGTCACTCATTGACGTCCCTTTTGATTCCAATAAGTAGCTTAAAGGTCTAAAAAAAGGTTTGATTTTTTATTTTTTTTATTTTTTTATTTTTACAAAAAAGCTAAAAGGTAAAATTTTATTAAATTTTTTTTACATATTATGGCTGTACAAAGTCCATATTTGACCTACTGAACAATTTTTGTCCCAAAGGGCAAAAAGTCACTCATTGACTTTTCCTTCTGGTTCCAATAACTAGCTAAAAGGTCTACAAAAGGTTTGAATTTTTTTTTTTATTTTTTTTACAAAAGGCTAAAAGGTTAAACATTATTTTTTTTTTTTTTCATATTATGGCTGTACAAGAAGTCCATATTTGACCTACTGAACAAATTTTTGTCCCAAAGGTCAAAAAGTCACTCATTGAACTTCCCATCTGGTTCCAATTAGTAGCTAAAACGTCTACAAAAGTTTTTTTTTTTTTTACATATTATGTCTGTACAAGAAGACCATATTTGACCTACTGAACAAATTTTTGTCCCAAAGGTCAAAAAGTCACTCATTGACGTCCCTTCCGATTCCAATAATAGCTTACAGGTCTAAAAAAGGTTTGATTTTTTATTTTTTTTATTGTTTTATTTTTTACAAAAAGCTAAAAGGTAAAATTTTATTTTATTTTTTTTACATATTATGGCTGTACAAGAAGTCCATATTTGACCTACTGAACAATTTTTTTTTCCAAAGGTCAAGAAGTCACTCATTGACTTTCTTCTGGTTCCAATAAGTAGCTAAAAGGTCTACAAAAGGTTTGAATTTTTTTTTTTTTTTTTTTACATATTATGGCTGTACAAGAAGTCCATATTGACCCTACTGAACAATTTTTTTTTCCAAAGGTCAAAAAGTCACTCATTGACTTTCCTTCTGGTTCCAATAAGTAGCTAAAAGGTCTACAAAAGGTTTTTAATTTTTTTTTAATTTTTTTTTTTTACACATTATGGCTGTACAAAGGTCCATATTGACCTACCTGAACAAATTTTTGTCCCAAAGGGCAAAAAGTCACTCATTGACTTTCCCTCTGGTTACAATTAATAGCTAAAAGGTCTACAAAAGGTTTACATTTTTTTTTTTTTTTACATATTATGGCTGTAACAGAAGTCTATATTTGACCTACTGAACATGTTTTTGGACTAAGAGTCCATACAAACTAATTCACTATACATACTCATTTGACTTCCATTCTGATTCCAATTAGTAGTTAAAAGGTCCACATTTTTTTATACATGTTTTGGCTTTACCAGAAGTCCATATTTTGACCTAAAGAACATATTTTAGGCCTAATAGTCCTTAACACTAATTTACTATACATACTCATTGACTTCCCTTCGTATTCCCTTTACTAGCCAACATTTCCACAAAAATGTTTGTCATGTACAGAAAGTTCATATCTGACCTACTGAACAAATTTTTGTCCCAAAGGTCAAAAAGTCACTTATTGACTTCCCTTCTGTTTCCAATAAGTAGCTTACAGGTCTAAAAAAGGTTTTAAATTTTTTTTTTTTTTTTTTTTTTTTTTACATATTATGGCTGTACAATGTCCATATTTGACCTACTGAACAAATTGTTGTCCCAAAGGTCAAAAAGTCACTTATTGACTTCCCGTCTGGTTCCAATTAGTAGCTAAAATGTCTACAAAATGTCTTAATTAAAATAAATTTTTAAATCTGAATCGAATTATTTTTTTTTACATGTTATGGCTGTACAAAGTCCATTTAACTTACTGAACATATTTTTTTCATTGCTTACAGGTCTAAAAAAGGTTTTAATTTTTTTTTTTTTTTTTTTTGCTGTACAAAGTCCTTATTTGACCTACTGAACAAATTTTTGTCCCAAAGGTCAAAAAGTCACTCATTGACTTCCCTTCTTGGTTCCAATTAGTAGCTAAAACGTCTACAAAAGTATTTATTTTTTTATTTTTATTTTTTTTACATATTATGGCTGTACAAGAAGTCCATATTTGACCTACTGAACAAATTTTTGTCCCAAAGGTCAAAAAGTCACTCATTGACTTCCCTT
>JARQWZ010006951.1:0-44397 GCA_033150135.1 Gobio occitaniae
GGGAGACAAAAAGGTAAGTCAGCACGACCTGATCATCAGGTTCCTGAGGGGGGCGAGGAGACTGAATCCTCCTCGCTCTCCTCTCGTTCCCTCTTGGGACCTCTCAGTAGTCCTAAGTGCTCTGCAGAGGCCTCCCTTTGAGCCTTTGCGGTTGGCCGATATTAAGTTTCTGTCGATGAAGACGGCTCTGCTGACCGCATTGGCCTCTCTCAAGAGGGTCGGGGACCTGCAGGCTTTTTCAGTTGACGAAGCGTGCCTAGAATTCGGGCTGGCTAACTCTCACGTGACCTTGAGACCCCGGCCTGGATATGTGCCCAAGGTTCCTACCACTCCCTTCAGAGATCAGGTAGTGAACCTGCAAGCGCTGCCTTTGGAGGAGGCAGACCCAGCCTTGGCATTGCTCTGTCCAGTATCGCGCTCTTCCGCGCTTACGTAGACATGACGCAGTGTTTCAGGACCTCAGACCAGCTCTTTGTCTGTTATGTGGAGAGCGGAAGGGAAGCGCTCTCTCAAAGCAGAGGTTGTCTCACTGGATAGTGGACACCATTGTTTTGGCTTACCAGCAGCAAGGTCGACCATGTCCCCTTGGTGTGAGGGCACACTCCACCCGGAGTGTGGCCTCCTCTTGGGCTCTAGCGCATGGCGCCTCGCTAACAGACATCTGCAGAGCTGCAGGCTGGGCGACACCCAACACATTCGCCAGATTCTACAATCTCCGAGTGGAGCCAGTGTCCGACTATGTACTCGCCCCCCCGAGGGGCCGGTAATGGACCAGGCTCTGGTGTCTTCGCTTGCTCGCCACTCCACTCCACGGACTGGATACGTGCGATATTCTCCTCAAGTGAGCTCCCCGAGAGCCCTGAGCTCCTCCAGCACTGTCAACGCCGACATCAGTTCAGTCTGCCCTTTCGAGCCCAGACACTCATGTCCGGCCAGGTGCCCCGTGTGCATGGTTCCCTCCGGCGACCCCCACACGAGTATTTCCACCGTAAGCCTCCTCAGTGAGCAGGTGTCTTTCCCTTGGCAAGCCCTGCTACCCCTAGGGTTAAAAATCCACCTTCGGCTGGTACCCTAGAGTTTCCCATATGCAGCCCGCAGCGGGTCATATGTGTACTCTCTAAGTCCTCCCCACGGGTAGGCATCTTTGGCATTCCCTCACTGGGATATGCTTCCCAGTGTACCTTGGTAATCCTGTGATAAGTGGGAGTCCTACGGCCTTAAGTGGCGGGATCTCACACTTACGCAGGGCACTGGACGACAGCTGAGTGGCGCGGTTATATTGGAACCCCCATTCGTCAGTCACTGACGTACATCGGAGTGACTGAGCGAAAGGGAACGTCTCGGTTACGTATGTAACCCTCGTTCCCTGAGGAGGGAACGGAGACGTATGTTCCTCAGCCACGTCAGCTGTGCTGCTGGAACGCGGAGTTCAGATCTTGGCTCCGCAGCAGATACATAATGCGATGTTGCTAGCGTACTTCCTTATATACCCACGAGTTGGGGCGGAGTTACGCATGCAAATTCCGCATGCCCATGGCATTGGCACGCCATTGGGCGCTGTTAAACACCTCGAAGGTAATTGGCTTCTAGGCGGAACCCCCATTCGTCAGTCACTGACGTACGTCTCCGTTCCCTCCTCAGGGTACGAGGGTTACATACGTAACCGAGATGTTCGACTTAAAGAAAGCAAATGTTAGAAAACCTGTGTTACAGAGTGGATAAGCACAAGGAGGCAGTGACATGCCGGATTAGATAAACTGTAATTCACAAGTGCAAAGCACTTGACTGATGATGAACATAGATAAGGCTGAATTTCCACACTAAAATGCATGTCTAGTTCAGGATATACAGGAGAATGGAAGAGTGTAGGCTTACTAACACATTAACCAGTATGATAGTATCATACATATATATTACAATGAATATTGTCAAGATTTCATTTTTGAAAGTCAGTTTCTCTTTAGAACATTAGTAGTAAGCTATCAAACATTTTCCATTACATTTTAACATTATCGCCTAAAAAAGTAAAAGTGCATTAAACATTGATTGAAACATTCACAAGTGTTGATGATACTCATGTTGCTGACGTACAGTGCTGTGCGTGTTCTTAAAATTGCAACCTCAAAAGTCTGTTATAGGCTTTTCAGCAAAATATATATTAAAAAAATTCAGCAAAGTATATATATTTATGATATTTATGGAAATTGTCCGTAAGCTTTGGTAGCTTGTATCCTCAGTCTCACTGCTATTTCTGGTTGGTTTGAGATGTTGATTTTGGAGCAGGAATAGATCTTGCTGTGTAAATTCCAAATCAATACAAGACAGCTATTATGCCACTATTCACACTGAAAAATCAATTCTGTTTCAGCAGATGTCCAATGTTATGGTGCTTAGAGGAGAAATCAGAGGAAGGATGGAAGATATATTCTGTAATGTGTGTGTATCAAATATTATACAGCAAATGAAGATGGGTGTGATTGTGAGAGTGTTAGCTGAATGCTGTGATTGTGCTGATTGTTCATTTACAATGATCCCTCTTCTCATTAATTTTATTTTTCTCAGCGTTTTAACGCTTTTATAACTGTATCAAATTTAATCTGTCCTCATACAGTCACAACACTTTTTGTGTGAATTTAAATGACCTGTCATCAAATGGATGTTTAAGTCTTTGAATCTGTTAAAGGGAAAGTTCACCCAAATAAAAATGTGTCATCATTTTGTCATATAATTTTTTTTTCCTACTATGGCTAAGTCAATGGCTACCGTCAACTGTCTGGTTACCAACATTCTTCAAAATAATTTTTTTTGTGTTTAACAGAAGAAAGAAATTCATACAGATTTGGAACAACTTGAGGGTGTTCATTTTTGGAATTTTTATTTTTGGATAAACTATTCCTTTAAATTTACTGTTGTTCTGTTACCGTTCCACTGGTTAAACAGAGTTTCCAATGGGAAAGAAGAAACACACATGAGATCTTAATTATTTATCCTAGACAGCAGTGAGATTAAATGGAAAACAACAGGAGAATTAAAGACTAAAAGACTCTAGAATTCTTACATATCACCTTTTTTGTTTTTGTTTTCTTAAGAGATTTTGTTAACAAACTTCTCAGGTACCACAGGCATCAATTATGTTCATCATTCAACATTCATCATGTTCATTATAAAGTCCATCAATTATGAAATAAGTTCAATCCAGATATAAGCAGCTTTCAGAGGATAATAGTGCAGTTGTTCAGCTCAATTCAGTTCAATGTTGATTCAGTTTAGTTCAGTAAATTGTCCATGTTGCAAAATTTGTTAATTATGAAACAACGTTGAATTAGCTATAAAGCAGCTCTGCAGAAAACAGTTGTTTCATAACGAATGCATCATTACAATAGTGTCAGTGCAGTCAAATATTTAACATTGCTGAATTTTAAGTATCTTTTAAACCCCAACTAAGGAAACTGAAGGTGACAGTGGCAAATAAGCCATCAGGTGACAGAAATGGAGAAAAAACCTTGGGAAACCTCATTTGGGGTTTTCCTCTGGCCAGTTCTCCTTTTGCCCAAAAAGTATAAAAACACTGACCAGCTCACGACAGCAACACTGGTTCCCTTTCAAGGGAACTCGCGCTGCGTCACCGCTCTGGGAACGCCTCTGCGTGATTGCGTCGTGAAGCACATATGTCATCAGTCCAATAGAGAGACGGAACGTCATAAGCGGGTGACGTCATAGACCCGGAAGCTATAAAGCACACCGGCAAACACACGCCGTTAGCTTCTGTTGCCTTCAACAAGCGCTCTGTGTAAAATCTGTCCAAAGTTTCTTTGTGTTGTGTCTGAGTTCAGACTGTTTTGTTTCGTTTGCACTCTCACCACATTGATAAGAAAAAAAAAAAAAAGTATGACGAGCGAACAGCGTTACAGACAGTGTGTTCCTCCCTGCTCACGCTACATCACGAGCGGGGATACACACTTGATGTGCGTTGTTTGTTTGGGAGAGCAGCACGCGCAGTCGGCACTCGAGGGTGCCGGCTGCGAGCATTGTGAGGCTCTGCCTCTTCGCATGCTGCGATCCCGCCGGGCGCTCTTCGAGGAGGGCGTCCCGGCTAGCGCTCCACACGGCACGGGTCCCGCTGCTGCTGAGGCTCAGCGGCGACTCATGTCGTGGTGTTCGCAAAAGCATCTGACGGAGGGGATGGAGACGGGCCCCGCCCTATCTCTTCCTTCACCCGCCAGATCCAGCGCTGCCTCTCTGGGATCGGGAGCCCGCTCTGCGGCTTCTCCCGCCCGGGGAGCAGCCGCGATGCTGCAGCTATCTTCCTCCGAGGAGGTTGATGTCTGTAGCATCGATGCAGGGGGTGGAGACTCGTCACTTCATTCCCCTGCAAGTGAGGAGCTCATGGTGGTGCTGAGCAGAGCGGTGGCCAGACTACACATTGACTGGCCACATGAACATCATGAGCGAGCTGCCGTAAAAAGCAGACTCGACGAGCGCTTTCTCCCCGCGCGCTCTGTTCAGCCTCCTCGTAGGAGTCTGCCGTTTTTCCCGGACCTCCACACCGAGGTGTCGAGGTCTTGGAAGCGGCCCGTGTCTGCACGCATTTTCACCCCGCAGACGTCAGTTTATAGTAATATCTCGGGGTGGAAAAGACACGGTTACGGTCAGCTGCCTCAGGTTGAACAGACGCTTGCGAGCCATCTGTCACCCGAGTCTGCGTCGACCGTAAAGGCTCCGACTTTGCCCACAAAACCTCTTAAAGTGACATCATCTTTTGTGGGCAAAGCATACTCGGCAGCAGGTCAAGCCGCCGCGTGTCTGCACACGATGTCTATCGTGCAGGCATACCAGGCTGATCTGCTAAGGGACCTGGGGGAAAGCCATGAGATCGGAGTCGATACTATTAATGAACTTCGATCGACTGCCGATCTCGCTCTCCGTGCCACCAAGGAGACGGCCCGATGCGTCGGCCGTTCTATGGCAGCCCTGGTGGCCACGGAGAGGCATTTATGGCTGAACCTTACGGATATCAAGCAAAGGGACAAGAGCTTTTTGCTTGATGCGCCGCTGTCTCCGGAGGGCCTGTTCGGTGACGCCGTCACCACGGTTACTGACAGGTTCCTGGAGGCGAAAAAACAGGCAGCGGCGCTCAAGCAGTTCCTTCCCCGTAAGCCCCAGGTCTCGTCTGCTGCTGGGCGGGAGCAGCAGACGCCGAGTACGAGCTCCTCTCACAGGGCGCAGCAGAAAGTGAGTGTCGCCACTCGTACACCCCTGCAGAAAGGGTCGTCGGGTGCGCGGCGCTCACAGGCGCAGCCTTCTAACCCCAGGGCTGATCTGAGGACAGTCATTGTGGCGAGGAAGGCTGCGTCAAAGAAGTCCTGACGCCTCTGGGCCCAGGACAGTGAGGGTGATCCCCTCCGCGGGCGCACGGTGCTTACCGCTGTACACGGTACCCGTGCGTCCGCGGTACCCTCACGGGGTCAGTCCGCCAACCCCGCCCGAGTGCCGGGGCGCGGAGGGGCCCCGCAGGTCATTCGAGGATGGCCCGCACCCTCTTCGGAGGGAAATTATGCCGTCGAGTCAGTCGTTCCCTGCTGGTTCGCCACTTCAGGGCGCTGCACTCGCGGTGCAGAGTACATCAGAGACCAGCCTCGAGAGACTGGTTCCCTTAGTAGATTTTGTGTCAGAGTGGGAAAATCTGCCTCACATATCTCGTTGGGTCCTGCGATGTGTAAAGTTGGGGTACGCGATTCAGTTCAGATGCCGTCCCCCCAGCTTCAACGGGGTCCTCTCCACTGTGGTGGATCCGGTGCAGGCTCTGGTGATGACTCAAGAAGTACAGACTCTGCTGCAAAAGGGGGCTATAGAGAGGCCCCCCCCCCCGGACAGGGAGTCAGGCTTTTACAGCCGGTACTTCATAGTGCCAAATAAGGATGGTGGGCTGCGCCCCATCTTGGATCTTCGCGTCCTGAACCGAGCCGTGGCAAAGCTCAAGTTCAGGATGCTGACACTCAAACAGATCGTGTCTCAGATCAGGTCCGAGGACTGGTTTGTCACGATAGATCTCAAAGATGCATACTTCCATGTCTCCATCCTTCCGCAGCACAGGAAGTTCCTGAGGTTCGCTTTCAGGGGAGAAGCATACCAATATCGAGTGCTTCCTTTCGGTTTAGCCCTTTCACCCCGCACGTTCACGAAGTGTGTGGACCCTGCTCTGGTCCCCTTGCGTTTGCAGGGGATCCGCATTCTCAATTACATCGACGACTGGCTGATACTAGCACAGTCAGCGCGTCTCGCGGTTCAGCATCGAGATGTTTTTCTCGCGCATATGAGGAGGTTGGGGCTGAGGCTCAACTCCAAGAAGAGTGTTCTCTCTCATGTGCAGAAGATCACTTATCTCGGGGTGAGTTGGGATTCGGTCGCTATGCAGGCTCGTCTGTCGGAGCCTCGCGTGGGGTCGATCCTCTCAGCCGTGAAAGGGGTGAAGCTAGACCAGCCGCTCACTGTAAAGCAGTTTCAGAGACTGTTGGGTCTGATGGCAGCCGCGTCCAACGTTATTCCTTCGGGCCTGCTGTTCATGAGGCCGCTACAGTGGTGGCTCAAGACCAGGGGGTTTTCCCCAAGGGGGAACCCCTTTCGCGTAATCAAGGCAACGCGGCGGTGTCTCCGCACCTTGGTTATGGAAGGACCCCAGGTTCCTGACCCAGGGCCCGTCGCTGGGGGCACCGTGTCAGCGTACTTCTCTGACCACGGATGCCTCCCTGACGGGCTGGGGGGCGACCATGAGTGGTCGCTCGGCCCAGGGTCTGTGGCAGGAGCACCAGCGTTCGTGGCATATAAATTGCCTGGAAATGTTGGCGGTGTTTCAGGCTCTGAAGCACTTCCTGCCGCATCTCAGGGGCCATCATGTGCTTGTGCGCACAGACAGCACATCGGTGGTCTCCTACATCAACCATCAGGGGGGTTTGAGGTCCCGTCGCTTATACAAGCTGGCGCGCCTTATCCTCCTCTGGGCTCAGGGAAAATTGCTGTCAGTCAGGGCTATGTACATTCCTGGGCGGTTGAACGTGGAAGCAGATATCCTGTCGAGGCAGGGGCCAAGGCCCGGGGAGTGGAGACTCCACACCGATGTGGTGGAGCTCCTTTGGGAGAAGTTCGGCAGGGCCCAAGTGGACCTGTTCGCCACTCACGAGAACTCTCATTGTCGTCTGTGGTTCTCCCTGTCCCCTCCAGCTCCTCTCGGACTGGATGCAATGGTACAGGAGTGGCCGAGGCTGCCCCTGTACGCTCTCCCCCCGATCACTCTGCTTCCGGGAGTTCTAGAGAGAGTGCGCCGGGACGGGGCCCATCTCCTGCTAGTAGCCCCGTTCTGGCCGGGCCGGGTATGGTTCTCGGATCTGGTGTCTCTTCTCGACGGCTCTCCCCTGGAGATCCCGTTCAGGAGGGACCTTCTCTCTCAGGCGGGCGGAGTTTTTGTTCACCCCCGCCCGGAGTTGTGGAAACTGTGGGCTTGGCCTCTGAGGGGGCCCAACTCATAAGTTCCGGTCTCTCAACTGAGGTTGTTGAGACCATTCTACACTCCAGAGCTCCTTCTACGAGGAAACTTTACTACCTAAAGTGGAGACTCTTCACCTTATGGTGTCGAGATCACCTGCGGGATCCAGTTAACTGCCCTGCGAGCGTGGTGCTGGAGTTCCTGCAGGAGAGATTCTCTGCTGGGTTAGCCCCCTCCACACTAAAGGTGTACGTGGCGGCCATAGCTGCAAACCACACTCCTTTGAGTGGAGTTTCATTAGGGCGACACCCTCTAGTAACTCGTTTCCTCCGTGGAACCTTGAGGCTGAGACCTGTGACACGCACCAGGGTGCCGGCCTGGGACTTATCCATCGTCCTTCAAGGCCTTTCCGAGGCTCCCTTCGAGCCGCTCGAGGAAGTTTCTGAAAAATTTCTCACTTTCAAAACTATTTTTCTTCTTGCTATTTCTTCTCTTAAAAGAATTGGGGACTTGCAAGCCCTCTCTGTCGCACCCTCGTGCTTGGAGTTTGCCCCGGGTATGGCTAAGGCCTTTCTCTCTCCGAGGCCCGGGTATATTCCTAAGGTCCTCACTAATCCTGTGAGACCTATTGTGCTCCAGGCCTTCTGTCCTCCTCCCTTTGTGACGTCAGACCAGGAAAAGTTAAATCTGCTTTGTCCAGTTCGCGCTTTAGATGCCTATGTCCACAGAGCTGCCCTGTGGAGGAAAACTGATCAGTTATTTGTTTGCTACGGACCTCCATCCCGTGGGGGTCCGGTGTCAAAGCAGAGGATGAGCAAGTGGGTAGTCGAGGCTATCTCACTGGCTTATGTGGCAGCCGGACAGCCCTCTCCTTTGGCTGTTCGGTCCCACTCCACTAGGAGTATGGCTGCTTATCAAGCTCTCTTGGCAGGGGCCTCCCTGCAGGAAGTGTGGGATGCGGCGGGGTGGTCCTTGCCGCATACCTTTGTCAGGTTCTATGAACTAGATGTTTCTGCTACTCCGGGGTCTCGGGTGGTCGCCTCGTAGCTGTCTCAGGCGGGCATCCAGACTCGCATGGGGACGTGGGTATTCTCGTTCCCAGAGCGGTGACGCAGCGCGAGTTCCCTTGAAAGGGAACGTCTCGGTTACGACTGTAACCTTAGTTCCCTGATAGGGAACGAGACGCTGCGTCACCCGGCCATACTCCTCGCATGCCCGCAAGCGCCTTGTTTCAGGCCTTCTTCAGAAGCTAACGGCGTGTGTTTGCCGGTGTGCTTTATAGCTTCCGGGTCTATGACGTCACCCGCCTATGACGTTCCGTCTCTCTATTGGACTGATGACATACGTGCTTCACGACGCAATCACGCAGAGGCGTTCCCAGAGCGGTGACGCAGCGTCTCTTTCCCTATCAGGGAACTAAGGTTACAGTCGTAACCGAGACATTCAACCAATGGCTTGAGTTGGATCTGTTTTCCAACCAATGGAAGACTTGAGCGGTGTTCAGGAAAGCAGATTGAAAACAATCATATTGTTTGTTTCATTTGGTGAAGAACATGGCCTAGAAATTACACAATTCAGCTTAAAATAAAACATTAACCAAATACTCTACTGAAATATGTTAGAGCAACCTCTGATAAATAATGTTTTCCTTTGTGTTGACATACTACTGTTTGGTTTCATTCTGTGTTTGTGGCTTCACTGACAGTGAATTATTTCTCTCAGTTTCAGGCATCTTCCCTGGCCACAGCTCATGGATTTCCTCACGGAGTATCCCTACAATGACACTTATTATGACAACGGGACCGGGGCCCTCAACAGCACAAGCTGTGAGGCCAAGCATCCGTATAACTACTATGCCATGCTCCTGACTCTCCTCATCTTTGTCATTGTCTTCGGCAATGTGTTGGTGTGTATGGCAGTCTCCCGAGAGAAAGCGCTGCAGACCACCACTAATTACCTCATTGTCAGCCTGGCGGTGGCAGATCTTCTTGTGGCCACATTAGTTATGCCCTGGGTGGTGTATCTTGAGGTAAGAAACGTTAATTTTGTCATACGGAGCCACATTTCAGGTTGCTGGAAGATGAAAATAACCTCAGACTGTATAACATAAAATGAGCCTCAACACTGACTTTTAAACACTATAAGGATACGAGGCATTATTCAAAGTGTCTTGCTATTGTTTAAATATGCGCTGTTCAATTAATTTAATCGGATTATCGCCTAACAACACCTTTAGGATATGTCCCATGGGCTGCAGTGAGCTGGCAACTTACAGCTTTTGGTTTACAATGTACATGGCACCACAGGGCTTTTATGTCGGCTGTGTGATTTCCAGCTCCCGATTGATCTGTCCTTTGTCCTTGAAACTTAATACACCTCAGATAATAATTTTTTGCCTCACAGATGTTTCACAGGAACTAGAGGACTAAATGAGTTGTAGCTATGCATAAAGTAGGGTAATTTCACTTTTTCTCCTTATGTCTTTTGATGTTACATTGTCACAGGGTGTTTTGGTGTTGGTTCATGTTCATTGTTCCTTGTTCATGTTTTAAGTTTATCATGTTCTTAGTTACGTTTTAGTGTGTCATGTTCACAGTCTTGTCATGCACTTCCTGGTTTTGTCATGTTTCATTGTCATGTGATTGCCCTCATGTGTTGTGTTGTCATGTCATTGGTTCATTGTTTAATCACTGTTCACAGGTGTCACTTGTCTTGTTATTAGTCTCATGCTGCGTCCCAATTCGCCTACTTATACTACGTCCTTAAAGTATGTACTCTTTTTGTGAAGAAAAAGTACATACTTTTGAGTGTGTAGCAGAAGAGTATGCAAGCTTTGGGACATACTACTTCGTCATCTTTAACGGACTCTGTTGCTTAGTTACGTGAGTCCCGTCAACGTTTAAACTGCCATGTCAATCATCGTCACAGTTAAAATCCTCCACATTCAATTTAATTTCCTACCGTATCGGAGAGAAATATAGTAGCACGTTGGTCTGCCATTTGTGGGTCTTTAATGCAGAGACTCCTCTAATGTGTTAATGGCCAAACGTATCATTACAAAAGTTCACAATGCTGCTGCAGGTGAAATATAATGTGGCTAACATTGAATAAATATCTTTTCGTCAGGTTAAATACTGATAATTGCTCACTCAAGCCCCTTTATCTTATCCTCTCTACTTAGCCGTCAGACTCGCGTAACCGTCATGTTTGTAGTTTTAACACTTTTTATCTGAGTTTGTAGTTCTCGCAATGGGTTGTGGGCAATATCAGCCGTTAGGGAGCGCATCGATCTGCACTTCGAATTCTGACCGGAAATAGTAGACCATCCGGGAATCTTTGAATACTCTTTTCAACATACTACGATTTGGGACATACTAATTCTTTTTTCGAATACTATTTAGTACGGATAGTATGCGAATTGGGACGCCACATCAGTGTATTTAGCCCTCATGTTTGCCTTGTGTCCTCGTCTGTTATTTATGTCTTTGTAACCCGTTGTAAGGCAAGTCTGTTTATGTCCTGTTTTTGCTAAGTCTTTGTTTCTAGTCAAGTCAAGTCAAGTCAAGTCCTTGTTTTATGTTTTGATTTATGTTAAGATTTATGTTTAAAATAAAGAACTGCACTTGGGTCTTCAACTTGCCTCATCAGTGGATATTGTTACATACATTGTGTATAAAGGCCAATTTATACTTCTGCGTCGAGTGTACGCCGTAGTGTATGCCGTAGGCTACGCGCGTAGCCGACGCCGTCGTGAGCATTTATACTTCTGCGCTGTTGTCTGCGTCAATGTGCAATTACACATGCAGACGCTAGTAGGCAGTGTCCTCGGGCATATTGGTGTAATCAAGACAAGAGCCGAAGAAGAAGCAGCTTGTTGTGTAGAATGTGTACATTCATGTCGGAATATCAGCAGCAGTGAGAGAGCGGCTTTTCTTGCAGCTTGAGTTGTTGTATCTAATACAAATTAAGCATCTCTAGTTGATTAGTAAAGTTAAATAAGGCGATCTGGCGCTGGAATGCGTTTGTGAAATCATGCAGAGCTCGTGGCGCTGTTTTCAGTAGCGGTGGCTCGAGCAATCGATTGCTGTTGCGGAGACTTCATTCACGAAATGCACCCTAATGTCTCCCTGTTCTTGATATACAATTACATATTAACATCTTTGGTTTTAATGAGAAAATAAATCAACTATACTCAGCGGATCTATGCATTTATTTACTAGCATAAAGAATCGCTGGACTACAAAATATTGTGTTATAGCAGACGTAAGGAACTATCATCCCATTTCTTGACACACACACACACACACACTCCTATCGCATATTTATTTATTTATTGACCTGAGGCGGGAGAGGTTCTGGCAGACCAATCACAGCGCTTGCGGTCCGCGTAGAATTGACGCGTTGTTACATTTTTGGAGAGGTGCGCGTCAGGGTACGCCGTAGGGTACAGCATATCCAACACGTCTATGCGTATGGTACGCCGTACCTTCTGTATGCACTCGACGCAGAAGTATAAATTGGCCTTAAGACTACAAAAAGAAGCATATTGGTGCTATACATACTACACACAGCTGAAATGATTCACTTTGCAAAAAAAAAAACAAAGAGAGAGAGATCTTTGAGTTTCAGTTTATTTCTTGATATCTTGCAACATTAAGGTTTTCTATATAAAAAAAGACATGCATAAAATCTGATATTAAAATTCTGTCCAATAATTGTTTGTTTCATATTATGGCCGATAAATGATAAATGGCATATATTATAATCTTATGGGAAAGGTCATCTACATGAAAAATAGGGCACATGAGCACCCGCAATTAAATGTCTAATATTAGGCTAAAACCAATATTGATAACTGTTATGATAACAACAGTTTTGGGAAGGTTACTTGGAAATGTAACAGGTTACATTTTGCGCTGCAAATTCAAACAAGAGAACCAATCAAAAGTGTCTGAATAGAATCACTTTACTAAATGGCTATACTAATGGCAGGAGGCATCGTGCACATCAAAAACAGGCAAATCAACAAAATAATAATTGTAACAAAATAATATTATTCAATATTATTTTACAGAAAATGTTCAGATGTAACCCCCTTTGTAATCGTTAACATTTTCATAAGTAACTGTAATTTAATTACACATTTTTTCTCAGTAGCTGTAACTGATTACAGTTACATTTATTTTGTAATTAGATAAGATTAGAGTAACTAGTTACTCCCCAACACTGGGTACCAATATTGTGCATCCCTATTCAACACAACAAATAGATCTCAATAACAATGGTAGTAATAAAATATACAATAAAATAAAATACACAATGAGTGTATGAACATGCTTATCCAGATGTCTCTGTTTAGCTATTGGATACATCTATACTGATGCTGTCTAACTCAGTCACTGACAATAGTACATAACTGTAGCTTTCAGCCAGGAGAAGATGTCGTCAGGTGCCATCCAACTTTCACGGGGTGTTTCGACCCTGAACCACAACACCCTCCAGTTGGCGGGTCGGCAGTGATGGCCAGTCACTGCCCACCTCCTCCTGGCCCCCAGCTCAATTCCTCCCTCCTACTCCAGAGCCAGCAAGACGCTCTTTCTGCTGCCTCACCCAACCTACGAACAGCTACCTTCCTCTCCCTACCTGCTAAACCCAGAAATGTGAGTGTCTTCCACACAGACTGCGCCGGGAAACCCCTACACCCGACCTCAACCGGGAATAGCCAGGTCTGCCATCCTTTGGCCCTACACTGATCAACGAGGTCCTGATACTTAGTGGCTTTCCGCTCATAGGCCTCCTCGCACCCATCTTCCCACGGGACTGTTAGTTCAATCAAGATTATCTTCCTTGCCTCCTCAGACCATAAGACCATGTCTGGCCTCAGCTGTGTTTGCACAACCTGGGGGAAGACTAGTTTCCTTCCCAGGTCCACCGTCCTCTCCCAGGATTGTGCTGCTTGCAAGAGGCTCTTCTTAGTCTTCTTGGGGGCTGAGGGTTTCTCCCCTTCTCTGATGAACTGAATGGATGTTGCCGGCCTTGTACTGGTCTGGCGCTTTTTCTGCCTCTCCCGCTCCAAGATGTCAGCCAGTGCACTGAGAACCTTGTCATGGCGCCATCTGTATCTTCCTTGGCTAAGAGCTGTTTTGCATCCTGCCAATATGTGCGCCATTGTTCCCCTCCCTCCGCATAGCCTACACAGTGGGTCCTCCCTCATTCCCCATCTGTGGAGGTTTGTTGGTGATGGAAGGGTATCATACACTGAACGGAGCAGGAAGGAGATATGAAAGGGCTCCAGTCTCCAGATCTCCGACCACGTGATCTTCCGCAAGTTTAGCAAAAACTTCATACACCCGGTGCAATGTGGCGCCAGATGTGACGCAAGTGTTTTTTGCTAGTTTCAACCTGACGTAGTTATCATTTTCATGTCATGCACCATGTTGTTTAAATAGCAAATGCATTTGCACCCATTTGTAAGCCCATGGGCATGCTGGTCTGAAAACGAGATGTGTTCAGGCGCATTGTTGGCGCATTGCTATTTTGAGGCAACTGAAATAGACTGCGCCATTGACCAACTGAAACCTGGTCTAAAGTCAATGGCACAATAAGCTATATGCTTTTTTGTTATTTAAAGAATGCATTAGTAATATGCGGATATAGGCAGGTTCACAACGCGAGTACACTTATTTCACACACAGGGACCTGCAGCACACAAACATTTTTAAATATGAAAAATTTGAGAAGAAAATGTAATAAATATATCTACATGTAATAATGGATAGTCATTGCATGTATTCCCATTAGCCTTTCTATTTGCAGCAATGACGAGCAAGCAGTCGTGGACGTCATTGGACGAGTAGATCCGTTTCCTCGCTAGAGAAGCGTTCAGTTTTGAATGAAAGCGCCATGTAAATAGCGAATGGCGGACACGCCCTAAGTGCACTTGCAAGAGCACTGTGCTTTAGACCATGTGCTTAAATTGTTGAAATAGGGCCCATAATATTATTGGTCTAACATACATTTGTATTGATGCAAAATCATTCAGTTGTCCTCTGTGACTATCAAAGTTACAGTCTCTGCCTTAGTTTCAAGCATGAGCTCAAAGATGTGTGTGGTAACCAACTGCTTAAAATGTATCTCGACATACAAAGGGTTGTCTTGTGGACATTGTAATGTTTTATTTCTAAACACGCTAATCTAAACTAGTAGCTGGAATATCTTGGCCTCCTCTGATAGATCATTGCTGCTGCTCATTTGATAAAGGTGAACGTCATTTAATAAAGGTATATTAACCTCCACCCATAAATTGTTACAATAAACTCTTTGACTTCCAATGACAATTACAACAAGTCGACTAACCTTTGTCATAATGTTGTTGTTTGAGCACCCCTGGACCCCATTCAGTATTATTGAGATATCAATGAAACAAGCCCACCAGGCATTAGAAATAAGAAATCATGTGCAATCAAACTCTAAGTAAATCTTCATGTGGACTTAAAATCTATATTAAGTTTCTTTGAAGATGTACGCGAGGGCAGGCAGGCAGGGACAAAGAATCTAAGTGTAAAGAGTATGTTTAACCCCTTAACCCACACCCCCCATGTTGGCAATTGAGGCATAAATGACATACCCAGGAGAGACAAAGCGCTCTGAAGGTTGTTCAGCTTTTTAAGTTGCATAATTCAGCAGGAAATTAATAGAAATTATATACTGTATGATTAAATATTTTGCATGTGAGTATAAATCAATATTCCTCCAAATATGCACACTTTTGGACTAAGAGCCCTAACAGACGCTGTCTAGTGCATCTATGTGAACACAAATAAACTGGAATAGACATGAGAGAATATAAATTAACTGAATTATTCTTTTCAAAATATTGAAATTCACAGATTGCTTTTTTTGCATTCCTAACAAATTAAGAAATTAATGTCACTGCAAACTAGTTTTATCATAAACAGTGGTCAAATATCAAAGCTGAAGTCTTAAATCTTTCTAATGATACTCAGTTTTTCTCAGTTCCCTTTCAGTCGGTCACTACGACGTACGTCGGTAATACCGACGAATTGGGATCACTTCAGAGAGCCCCTATCAGCTTCGAGAACTTAAGAACAGGCCAATGAACAATTGGCCTGCGAGATTTGCATCTCGCGTCCCGCCCCGCGCCGCGGGTATAAACAGGAAGCGAGAGCATCGCACTGACGTCATTCACTTCGGAGCCGAACCGGCGTTTTGAAGTACAGACTGCTTTCCTGATTAATTCAGCAAAGAGACTTTCAGAGAACAGAGAAGAGGATCGTGTGTTGGTGTGACGGCACTCTCCAGCGGGACCGCGAACTCAAGCTGCAAGGAACAACTGCTGTTAACACAGCACCTGTTGGTATCGGTGGGCGTTCCATTTTTTGAGAGCAAACACAGGCTGCACTATCCCCTGTGTGTTGCCGCGGTTTCCCTGGGTGCTTCAGCACTCTCTAAAAGCGCGTTTCCTCACAAAAAGAGCAACACGGGTGTGACTGCGTCTTTTTCAAGAGGTCATTCCACCCGTGCGTTTCTGGATGCGGTCGTTCCCTCTCGCCCGCTGACGGCCACACTCACTGCATCACGTGCCTGGGCTTACAGCATGCTGAGGCAGCGTTTGTGAATAGCTCGTGTTCTCACTGCGGGAACATGACTATTGCGGTGCTTAGGTCTAGACTCACCTACCTCCGGGAAGGCGGAGTCCCCCTCCCCATACCTCGATCTAGAGCTATCCCTAACCAGGATAGACCTACTTCGACGGATGACCGGGGTGATCTGAGGATAACGTTCAGGACAAACCCGCCTAGTGTCCCTACGCAGGTCCCTGAACCCTCACAAGCACCGCTGCCGGTGGCGCCACCGGAAGAGATCGCTGGTCCCGCCCACGGGCGCCCAGTCATCTCTTTCGGAGCGCCCGCGGATGAGCAGATGTCGATCGCAGCATCGGAGGGGGAGTTCCAGTCCTCGGAGGATGAGGACTCAGCTGTACTGCCTCCCTCTGGGAGAGTGGCAACGGTTGAGTCGGACCCCGAGTTGACGGCTATGCTTTCCCGGGCCGCCGAAAAGGTCGGGCTTGTGTGGAACCCTCCACCACGTCCTGAACCTTCTAGGTTGGATAATTGGTTCCTGGGGGGGGGGTCGCGCTGGTTCTCAGCGTCCCGCCCCAGTGCCATTCTTCCCGGAGGTGCATGAGGAGCTTTCCAGGTCATGGACGACACCCTTCAGTGCCAGAAACAGACCTGGAGGCTCCTCCCTCCTCACTTCCCTTGACGGTGGACAGGCCAAGGGTTACGAGAGGATCCACGCGATGCAGCTGCGTCCGGCTACCGCCTCCGAGTGGCGTGGTGATCCTCGTCTCCCGTCCAAAGCCTGTAGACTTTCGTCCAGTCTGACTGCGAAGGCCTACAGGTCCTGCGGACAGGCCGCGTCTGCCTTGCATGCCATGGCGTTGCTCCAGGTGCACCAGGCCCAGGCACTCATGGACATGCACGAGGGTAGGTCTGACCCAGAGCTCCTCCGGGAGCTCCGGGCGGCGACGGACCTCGCCCTCCGGGCGACGAAAGTTACCGCCCATTCCGTGGGTCAGGCGATGTCCACCTTAGTGGTCCAGGAACGGCATCTCTAGCTCAACCTGGCCGACATGAGGGAGACTGACAAGAACCGGTTCCTGGACTCCCCCATATCGTCGGCCGGGTTGTTCGGCGACGCGGTCGAGAATTTCGCCCAGCAATTCTCGGCCGCCCAGAAGCAGACAGAGGCCATAAAACACATCCTGCTCCGGCGGCCCGCTGCTGCCTCTACCCAGCCGCCGGCTGCAGCACCTCCGCCTGCCCGTCGCCGAGGACGTCCTCCTGCGGCCGCCCCCGCTCCCGCCCCAGCCCAGCAGCAGCCTTCCACCGGCCGTGGGCGTGGAGCCGGTCGCGGGAAGAACGTCCAGCCCGCTCAGGCCGCTGCCAAGCCAGGTGGCAAGCGTCGTCGGAAGAGACCCTGAGACGGGCCGCCCAGAGATGGAGGAAACTGCTCTTCAGGAGATGGCTGCAGCACCACTCCTTCCCCCGGTGGAGGGCCGGGGGAACACCATTTGTTTTTCTGTTCCGCCACTGGCCTCAGTGTCAGTGGCACCCAAATTTTCAATAAAAGAGCAATTTCCAACATCTCTGGGTGCCAAGAGAGCGCGTCTCGCGGTATGCGATGCTACCATGCCTCGTACTACAGCCCGTACTTCATTGTACCCAAGAAAGGTGGCGGGTTACGACCGATCCTGGACCTGCGTTACCTGAACCGCTCCCTCCACAGGATGCCGTTCCGAATGCTAACGCAGAAACGCATCTTCAGGTGCATCCATCCCCAGGATTGGTTTGCAGCGATCGACCTGAAGGACGCGTACTTTCATGTCTCGATTCTCCCTCGACACAGACCGTTTCTACGCTTTTCTTTCGACGGACGGGCATACCAGTACAAAGTCCTGCCCTTCGGGCTGTCCCTGTCGCCCCGTGTCTTCACGAAAGTCGCGGAGGCGGCCATTGCTCCCATGAGAGAGCGTGGTGTTCGCATCCTCAACTATCTCGACGACTGGCTGATTCTTGCCCAGTCGCGGGAGCAGTTGTGCGAACACAGGAACATGGTGCTCCGGCACCTCAGCCAGTTGGGTCTTCGGGTCGACTGGGAGAAGAGCAAACTCTGTCCCGTACAGAGGATCTCTTTTCTCGGGATGGAGATCGACTCGGTCGCCATGACTGCGCGCCTCACAGAGGAGCGCGTCCAGTCGGTGCTGAGCTGCTTGAGTACGCTCAAACGCAGTACAGCGGTTCCACTGAAACATTTTCAGAGGCTCCTGGGGCATATGGCAGCAGCAGCCGCAGTACCGCCGCTAGGGCTGCTCCATATGAGACCGCTTCAGCACTGGCTACACGACCGAGTCCCGAGATGGGCGTGGCACAGCGGGTCCCTCCGTGTCCAAGTGACGCCGAGATGCCGCCAAACCCTCACTCCGTGGTCGGACCCTTCATTTCTACGGGCAGAAGTGCCTCTAGAACAAGTGTCCAGGCATCATGTTGTCTCCACGGATGCCTCACCCACGGGTTGGGGTGCCATGTACAACGGGCTTGCAGTTTCGGGTCTGTGGACGGGGCCCCAACTGCAATGGCATATCAATTGCCTAGAGTTGCTGGCAGTTCGTCTTGCTCTCAGCCGCCTCAAAGGGTCGCTCAAAGACAAGCACGTTCTGGTCCGGACGGACAGCACGACGGCCGTTGCGTACATCAACAAACAAGGTGGTCTACGCTCCCGCCATTTGTCCCAACTCGCCCGCCATCTCCTCCTGTGGAGTCAGAAGCATCTGAGGTCCCTTCGTGCTATTCACATTCCGGGCCTGCTCAATCGTGCAGCCGACGAGCTGTCACGGTTGCCAGTGCTCCCCGGAGAGTGGCGACTCCACCCCCAGGTGGTCCAGCTGATTTGGAGTCGCTTTGGGGCCGCACAGATCGATCTGTTTGCCACCCACGACACGACCCACTGCCAGTTATTTTATTCCCTGACCGAGGGGACCCTCGGCACGGATGCACTGGCACACAGCTGGCCCCGGGCTCTGCGCAAATATGCGTTTCCCCCAGTGAGCCTTCTTGCGCAGACACTGTGCAAGGTCAGGGAGGACGAGGAGCATCTCCTCTTGGTAGCTCCGTACTGGCCCAACAGGACGTGGTTCCCGGAACTAGTGCTCCTCGCGACAGCACCTCCTTGGCCCTCCTAGGACCTCCTGTCTCAGAGACGGGGCACCCTATGGCACCCACGTCCAGACCTCTGGAAACTCCATGTCTGGTCCCTGGACGGGACGCGGAGGTTCTAGGTGACCTACCGCAAGCGGTAGTCGACACCATCGCTTCCGCCAGAGCCCCCTCTACGAGACGGCTATATGCGTTGAAGTGGAACCTGTTCGTCGACTGTTGCTCTTCTCGCCGAGAAGACCCCCGGAAGTGTTCGATCGGATCTGTGCTATCTTTCCTTCAAGACGGGTTGGAGCGAAGGCTGTCTCCCTCCACCCTCAAGGTATATGTTGCCGCTATCGCCGCAAGCCATGACCTCGTTAATGGTGAGTCCTTAGGCAAGCATGATCTGATCGTCAGGTTCCTGAGGGGAGCGAGGAGACTAAATCCTCCTCGCCCCTCCTCTATACCCTCTTGGGACTTGACTCTGGTGCTGACCGCACTGCAGAGGGCGCCCTTCGAGCCTTTACAGTCAGTAGAGCTTAAGATCTTGTCTCTAAAGACAATCCTCCTGATTGCATTGGCCTCAGTTAAGAGGGTAGGGGACCTGCAGGCATTTTCGGTCGACGAATCGTGCCTGGAATTCGGGCCGGGTGATTCTCAGGTGACCCTGAGACCCCGGCCTGGATACGTGCCCAAGGTTCCCACTACTCCCTTCCGGGACCAAGTGGTGAGCCTGCAAGCGCTGCCTTCGGAGGAGGCAGACCCAGCCCTGGCTTTTCTCTGTCCAGTTTGCGCTCTGCGCGTCTATGTTGACAGAGCGCAAAGCTTTAGGACCTCAGAGCAGCTCTTCGTCTGTTACGGAGGACAGCAGAAGGGAAAGGCTGTCTCCAAGCAGAGGATGGCCCACTGGATAGTGGATGCCATCGTCTTGGCGTATGAATCCCAAGACGTGCCCTGCCCACTCGGGGTTAGAGCTCACTCCACCAGGGGTGTAGCTTCTTCCTGGGCGCTGGCTCGTGGCGCCTCACTAAAAGACATTTGTAGAGCTGCGGGCTGGGCGACACCTAACACTTTCGCTAGGTTTTATAGCCTGCGTGTAGAGCCGGTGGCTTCTCGTGTACTCGCTTCCCATAGTCAGCTTCACTGAAGTGCCCGTTCTAGTGTCGGCTTGCTGTGCCATTCCCTTCCCCTGGAACGGATACGTGCGCTTATTTTCTCCAGTCGAGTTCCCCAGGATTGGCGAACCCTGTTGAGTCCTCCGCACCCCTCGGCAGTCGGATGTTGCGGAGCGTCCGACGCCAGGTCTGGCACTCGTATGCATTGCTGGAACTTGTGTCAGGCTGGGTTCCGTATGTCGTGACCCCTACGGCGGTCCCATACGTGTATTTTCCACGGTACAGCTCCCTACGGCGAGCTCGTGTCTTTCCCTTGGCAGAGCTCCTCTGCCGTCTCAGTACGGTGTCGTCCCCCGCCTGCATTAGGCCGGGGCCACCCCTGGGACTTTCGTATGTTGAGCTGCCCACGGCCAGCCCATACGTTTCTTCCACATGGTAACTCCCTCTGGGCATGATGTGGCTCCCGCAGCGTCCTTCGGGCACGCTTCCCAGCGTTATCCAATCAGTCTGCTGAATGGGTCTTGCGGAACAGCAGTATGACTCTTCTGGCGTGAATCTCCCCGCCCGCTTCAGAACGGGGTCTGAGGGGCTCTCGCTGGGCGCTCTGTGGCGCTTTCCATAGGAATCCCAATTCGTCGGTATTACCGACGTACGTCGTAGTGACCGACTGAAAGGGAACGTCTCGGTTACGTATGGTAACCCTCGTTCCCTGAAGGAGGGAACGGAGACGTACGTCCCGTCGCCACAGTTCCTTCCATCACTGCATGGCCGAGTCACTGGTTCGGCTCCTCAGTGAAAAACGTCAGTGCGATGCTCTCGCTTCCTGTTTATACCCGCGGCGCGGGGCGGGGCGCGAGATGCAAATCTCGCACGCCAATTGTTCATTGGCCTGTTCTTAAGTTCTCGAAGCTGATAGGGGCTCTCTGAAGTGATCCCAATCTCCGTTCCCTCCTTCAGGGAACGAGGGTTACCATACGTAACCGAGACGTTTTCTCCGTCCCACCTCGTGGGTATATAAGGAACGCTGGCAATGTCACATTATGTTACCTGCTGAGGAGCCGAGATCTGAACTCCCGGCCATTCCAGCGGTACAGCGGAAGTGGCAGAGGGACGTTACGTCTCCGTTTCCTCCTCAGGGAACGAGGGTTACATACGTAACTGAGATGTTTCCTTTCGTTCAGTCACTCCGAGTAACGTCAGTGACTGACGAATGGGGGTCAAATCTAATTACGCCACTCGGCTGTCGTCCAGTGCCCTGCGTAAGTGTGAGTTCCCTGTTGTAAGACTAGTATGGATGAAGGACTCCCACTTAACACAGAAATACCAAGGTACACTGGGAAGCATATTCCACGTGGAAGCAGGGAGGAGACTGGGCGAACTGAATTACATGGCCTAGCCTGATGGTCCTCTCGACCCAGTGGGACAGTCTGGGAAGCTCTAGCCAGGCTCCCAAGAACTGTACCAGCGCGGTCATGCGAACCACAGACATACCCCGGGTGCGGCAGCGAGGCGGCGTGACCGGCCCAGACGTGGGAGGCGTTGCGTCCCAGTGTGGGGACACGGTCATCCGCTTCCTGACAGAGGAGACCAGGGGAGGACGTGCGTTCCACTGGGGTCTGCTCTGAGAGGAGGCTGGCACCAGAGGGGGACGAGAGTGGCGTAGCCAGGGGGCGGCGCACACTGCCATTCGCGGTCTCTGGGTGCTCAGGGATGGGGGAATGAGTTCTTTCTTTAACCACATTAGGGTGCTGCTGACCTGGGGGAAGGAGTGGTCCTGCTACAATCTCCTGGAAAGAAATGAAAGCTCTAGCGTAAAGTTCTGCCAGGAAGATTTAATGTTATGTCATTCATCACATTCAGACCTAACCAATCATCTCCTACTTCTCAGAGCATAAAAGATGGTCACTTACACATGTTTGAGTTCACAGATGCTGACGCCAACATTTCGCCCATTCGTCAGTCACTGGCGTTACTCGGATTGACTGAACGAAAGGGAACACAGGAGCTATTTATACACAAGGGGTAATGAGACTAATAAGACACACCTGGGAACAATCAGGGACTATTCAACATGGAAAAGCTACAAACAACAGGACTACAAACGCGGCAGAGAAAAAGAAAATAAGACAAAAGTCCAAACCAGACATGGGGAACATATAACAGAGTTTCCTATGTCGGAGTATCAGGGTGCAGGCAGAATGGGTGCCCAGTGTGAAGCCAGTAACCACGGCTGAGCAGACGGAGTAGGAGACCACCACAGCAGAGCAGGCGGAACAGAAGGCCATCACGGCGGAGCTGGCAGAGCAGAAGACCACCACAGTGGAGTCAATGGAGCAGGAGACCACCACAGCAGAGTCGATGGAACTGAAAGCTACTACGGTGGACCTGGTGAAGCAAGAGAACTGCCTCTTGGACTGTAAGAGTTGACAGAGGGCACATAGATGAGATGAGATTGAGATGAGATAGAGTTTAGAGTCGGCGTCTGTAACCATAGCAGAGGCGCCAGAGGAGACAAAGAACTCAAAGTCAACCCTCTTTGGCAGTGGCAGGTAGCACAAAGAGTTCAAAGACAGCCTCCATGGCCATAATGGGGCCATCAGAGGGCATAGAGAGTTCAAATCAGCCTTCATGACAGGGAGTACAGAGAGTTCAGAGACAGCCTCAGTTGCCGTGACAGATGCCTCCATCTTGGGAGAGGTTTGTGCCACCTGTACACAAAATGAAACTTACCATCACTGGAAGCACTGAGGACAACAGAAAGTCCTCCGAGACCAACGGGTTTGAGAGTACTGGGACCCCCAGGGCTTGTGAGTGCTGGGACCGCCAGGCTTGAGGGCGCTCTGACCTCCGGGTTTGGGATACTGACCACTTGCGCCAACATCAGCTCCACAAAATCACAAAAACTCCCTCGAGGGAATGCTCATACTGACGCTGAAGAATGAGACTCCTGCTATCGGGTCAGTTGTTCTGTCAAGATGTACACAATGGCAGGTAAGCATAGATAAATGATCTAAGTGCAAAGAGTATGTTTAATAAACAAACCAAATCAAAACAGGGAAACTTCAAGGAACAAACACATAAGATACATTCAACGACTGGCAAGCAACAAGAGAAACACAGGGCTATTTATACACAAGGGTTAATGAGATTAACAAGACACACCTGGCAACAATCAGGGACTAATCAACACAAAAAAACTACAAAGAACTACAGACATGGGACAGAAACAGGAAACAAGACAAAAGTTCAAACCAGACATACGTAAGATATACCAGTTTCACTCTAAGCTCAGATGTGCAAAAGCATCAGTGATAGCACAGCATTATTAAAGATACTTGAGAAGCCTTGTCATAGCTAAAATAAAAGCATGCTGACATTTTCATCTGGTGGTAACTTTGAAATTCTGTGGCTCTGCACAATTGGCTTTTAATGTACGGCAGGTCAAGAGAAAAGGAGAGACCCACTTGGCATCATTTCCATGCCGCTTACTAATGTCTATCTCACTCCGCATCATGTCTGTGAAACATGGCCTTTGTCTGCACTTTGCACGGTCAGCTCAGCTGTTCTTTCACTCTCCCTGAAAAAATGTGGCCACGGTATTATTTACAGTGAATGATTAGAAAAGTTTGTGCAATGTATTCTGGAAATATTATTACAATGAAGCCCTAAAGTAGCTCACATCTCCAACCAGAAATATGAATGGTTATCCTCCATTCTTGGACAGTGAAAGAAAGCTTAATTTACTTTTACTTACAAAAAAGCTATTTACAAGCTTTTGGGGTAAAGCTTTCAAGGACTGTTATGTTCTACATGTGTCTACATGTTCATAGATGTTGACTCAGTTGTCTTAAGAGTGCCAATTTAATTATACAACCATTTGAAATGGCCAGAATTTTGGCCCAACAGAAGTGATTGGCTTGGCAAACATATTTTGTATGGTAGCTGGGTGTAACATTGTCTGTTGAAGTATTTGATGAATTTGGCTGCTGCAGAAAGAGTGTTTTGTAATAATTAAACCAGATAGTAATTACACAGTAACAAAAAGGTAAAAAGGACACAGCTGAACCTTGGTGAACTGAATCACATGACTGTCCTGATGAGCCTGTGCAACGGATTGGGGAGTGCTAACCGCGCTTCCAAGCTCTGTACAAGTGGCACCAGAGGGACAATCGTTTTTGACGTAGCTTCGGCAGGGAGGCGAAGCATAGTGTTGGCCTTCATGTCGGGAAGCATCACTTCCGACCCTGTGGTTGCACTGAAACACCTTGCTCCGTGTACCCCAAATGGATTTGTCCTATGACGGGTGAGGAAGCTGCATGTCCTTGTGACACGTCACATTGACTTGAGTGGGGATTTGTGTGTCGTGAACATGAGGAGGTGGGATACTCACATCCAACACGTTCAGACTGTGAGCTGTGTGGCCCAGAGGAGGAGGAAGCTACTTTTTGAAAATGTGAGTACCAAATGTGAGATTTTCCTCCCAGCCCTCCACCAGGGGAAGGAGTGGTCTGGATACCACCTCCTGGAAAAGAGCAGCTCACGCAATCACTGGGTCTGCCGTCTAAGGGATGCTTCAAAGCCTTCTTCGGGTTCTTGGCCCTCGCCTGACGGATTGCGGGCATAAATGCACCCCAATCGCATGCTCCACCTAGGGAACCTCCATATACCCCATGGCGGCCCCACCGTCCAGGATGGTGAAGGTGGAAGAGTTTGTGAAGCAGGTTGTGGCAGTAAAAGATGCCTTCCATGACTTTGTAAACTCTTCATGCTCTTCATGCACGGGAAGAAAGACACTGGGGCGGGCACAGCTTAGAGTCGCGCTCCAGCCAAGATAACAATCATCCAGCCATGAACAGGACAGGGGGGAGGATTCCACTCTTGCCCGATGTTCTTGGAGGCCCGGGCAAGCATGGCTGCAAACCCAAGAGTCGATCTCGAACTTGGATGAGAAATGAGGCCCTCCATAAGAAGAGACGCCTAACTCATCCAGGAACTCGATCAGGCGCAAAGAGTGTGACGAGGAATGGGAGTCCCATGGGGATTGACCCGGCGAAAGGACCAGGACGGGGTGTGACCGAAGTGACTTCCTCTCTAACCAGAAAAGTGCAGTGGCCCAGTAGTGCACTACACAACGCAATATAGAAAGCAAACACAAGTTCACAACACAACGAAAAAGCCACAACACAAATAAATCAAGCCGCAACACAACGGAATCAAGCCACAACACAATGCAAACAAGCCACAACACAATGAAAAAAAGCCACAACACAACAAAATCTAGCCACAACACAACGGAAATGCTCCCAACCACTCGGGGGCACTCAGAGCGTGGTAAAGTTGCCACTGTTCTACACTTTTGCCCCAAAGTTGACAATCTTACAAAGATATCAATACCACAATTAGTTTTAACAATATGTAGGCAAACCATTGTTTATCGACATGAAATAATAATTCAAAATCACCTACACGCATTATAGCTGCATATTTATGCACTCCGAGACCACCCTAGTGGTCGGGAGCATTTCAGTTGTGTTGTGGCTTTTCCGTTGTGTTGTGGAATTTTCGTTGTGTTGTGGCTTTATTTCGTTGTGTTGTGGCTTGATTCCGTTATGTTGTGGCTTGATTTCTTTGTGTTGTGGCTTGATTTCGTTGTGTTGTGGCTTTATTTCATTGTTTTGTGGACTTATGTATGCTTTTTAAAGGGGTGGTAAACCACGATTTCACTATTCTAACTTTAGCTAGCGTGTAATGTTGCTGCTTAAGCATAAACAACATCTGCAAAGTTAAAACGTTCAAAGTTTAAAGCAAAGGGAGATATTTGCTTTTAAAGAAATCCATTTCTAAGGACTACAGCAAACGGCCAGTAGGCGACTACAGACATTCCTCCAGGGTTGGTGACATCACCAGCCTCAATATTTACATAAACCCCTCCTCAGTGAATATTAAATAAGGGGGGGTGAGGCCATTTTGTATCGCTGTTGTTGTGGTATAGTGGTATAGGCTGGAGTGGTGTTGCTGCAATGCCGACGAAACACTGTTATTTTCATCCGGATTGCAGGTCTGGGGATGGGCGTTTTACATACAGCATGTTATATACACGTGTGTTTGAGACAGAGGGGAACAGGTCGCAGATATATGCTGCTCATCATAAAGCACGAGACAGACAGGGTCGGAGGAGAAGACTGGAAAATGTGACATAATGGACAATATTCGTCCGTTGCAATTCATAAGCGATTCAGCGAGACAAACACTGCCAGTGTGAATCATGCACGACGGGCGCGCCTCCCTCTGCACATTTCACGGAGGAAAACATCCACAATCTTCGCGAGTCCAATACAGGATTCGCACCACGGCTTGTCCTGAAAGCTGGATTTACAAACAGAAGCTGTTTACGGGCCACAACCTGTAAGTCTGATTGATTTTTCATCGATGTGTTTTCCTGTAATGCGTTAATTGTACGTTGTAGCAAGGAAGTAAACAGATGACAACACTGTTCTGCAAACCAGTCTGTTAAATGCTCATTCATACTTAACGTTATCCGACGAACACCTAACGTTACAAACACCTAACGTTAAAATCTCAACAGCGAACTTGGCATTAGTGTAAATTATTCTTTGATTAGAGCTTTTATGTATTATTTATCTACAGGCATGCTAAACATGGTTCTGTGTGTGATTTGGCTACTAGTAAAGCCAGTGTTTAGTGTTCGTTTTGGGTTAATAGTTCTTGCCACAGATATTTGGCTATAATCGTTCTAAAAATACAAAAGTGCCATTCAGTAGCGATCACTATAGATCCGCAGTTTTTACTCTTGAGGACTGAACAGGTTGAACAGGTTCTGCTCGATCATCTTCACTAAAATGTTCTGGGTCTGATTCGAGCTCAGATTGGTATGGTTTTATTGACGCCATTGTTTCTAATGCTGCGTTCACACCAAACGCGAATAGAGCGCCAAAATCGCGTCTACCGTGTTTCACGTGCAAACATTTTGAATGCAACTCCTACATTATCTTCACTGCATGTATATTTAAATATCCTTAAAATATAAAGTTATGAAACTTATCTTTGCCCACAGTCAAAACGATTTGGCAGACAACAAATTATAGATTCATAAGAGCAAAGATCGCCCGTTAGATCCACATAAGACGAACCACTACAGGACATCAGAGCCAGCGGCAGACGTCAGAAGGACTGGCCGAGGAAAGGCTGCCCTCGCTGGGGTTATGAGCGGTGATTGCCCGGTGATCGCCTGGATCTCACAACTCCAAAAACACAAGATTATTTTATATTAAATAGGCGCTCTCTTTATAAATAAACCACAGATTTGAGCTTTAAACAACTACATTCTCACCTGAAAAAGTCTTAAAATGACATTTTGTGACACAATAGTTGTATTTTTAAATTATGCAGGGTTTCTCATCACATCACTTTACCACATGACCGCAGCGAGCAGGCTCCTGATTGGTTAACGCGGCGCGAATTGACGGCAAAGTTCAAATTTTTCAACTCGGGCGTCAGACGCGAATTTGCTTCAAACGCGTGAATGCGCAAAAGCACCATTCGCGCAAGACGCTCAATTAGCGTCCAATTCGCGTCATTCGCACGAATTGGACGCGCGAATGAGGCAGATTCGCGTCCTTTGGGTCCTTCGCGCCCTTTGCGCCGCGTGAAACGTGCCTTCCGCGCCGCGGGACCTCCAGACGCGCGTCAACGCGCCTTTCCATTGACTTAACATTGAAATCACTCGCGCCAGACGCTCTATTCGCGTTTGGTGTGAACACAGCATAATACTACTCAAAGCACAGTCTACCGGTAAAGATAAGGGGCGTGACGTTTCCGATAAACGTGCACTGCGGTTAGCGAATCACAACACACTGGGCCAGCTAACCAATCTGAGCCCATTGCGTATTTTTGAGGGACTGGCTTCATAGAACCCGGAAAGCATTAGACCGTTTTACAAGGAGGGACAGAGCAGTGTAGAATAAAGGTAAAATAATGCAATTTTTTTTTTAAACGAAGCATGAACACATGTTACAGTGCACCCCACAAACACAATCAAGCCTTCAAAAGAATGTGTTTTACCACCCCTTTAAATTTCGTTGTGTTGTGCACTACTGGACCACCACAGAAAAGAGAGTTGCGACCACAACTTTGCATGTATGACTCAAACTCATGAGACAGAGATTGTGGCCACCCACAACGAGAGATATCATCTACACTCCAAAACACACAGACAGAAAGGCATCATTAAAAAGACAATCTTCGTCTGCGCTTGCTCTTTTAGGGAAAATTGCTCTTTTGCTGAAGTGGAACTCTCTGCAATTATTTTGCTGCTCCCAAGAGCAACCCCTAGTGTCAGTATATCAACACAACATCAAAGTAACTGGCAGATAGGGAACAGGGCAGATGACATTGATGTAAAGAGAGTAATTGAGCATGTGCAAAATGTGGGAAAGAAATTAAATAATTACTTTAAATTACATCAACTAGTAAATTCAAAACAACAACTGACAGACAGTGAACAAAAGAATGTCAAAACACCACTCAAAATATTGCAAATTACCTAAAGTAATAAATATCCACATATACATCGCTGTGTGATTATATGCGCATAGTATTATTGTGCTTACTAACTTTATTATCCTTACATGACAAAGCCAATAAACTAATCATTATTTATACAGTCATATAAATGTAATTTAAATAAATCCATTTTAATGTGGAAGTGCCAGTAAATCTAAAACTTTAGCTTCTTAACTTTAGCTTTGGTTGAAGTTAACATAATGTTATATTCTTTCAATTGCATACTTTCTTCTCAAAATAGTTTGAGATCAAACCATAATTGGTGTACCCCTGTTGTACCAGCTTAGACCCCGGTTGAAGAGCCTGGATTAGGCCCAACATACAGTGAATGCGGTTACTGCGGCAGATACTTTGAGACTTTGAGATTAATGGGTAGATAGATCAGATATATATCTTCAATCACTCTAGAGTTTCCTGACAATGTTGCAGACACACTGTATTGAGCTGTCAACAGAGATGGAGAGTCTGGCCATGTAAAAGAAGTGTCATCTTGTCAACATTTACCTGTAAATAACGAATGGCTTTATAAAGATGTGCTTGGGCAGACACGCTCTAACTGTGATTTCTGCATCTAATGATGGAGAGGACTGAGAAAGGGAAGGCTGATTAATTATGTCAGCACTGATTTATAAAACTAAGTCAAGGTAATGGGATCTGTGTTGAGAAAAGCCGAAGATGTAGTGACAAGAGTAAAATAACATTGAGAGAATTAATGCTGAGTTATGCTGATAGTTCCTACTGACAGGACATGATTTACTAGCATTTGAAAATAGACTGATGATATTGCACAAAGTGTTCGTTGTTGGATGTAAGTTTTCATACTAGGGATTTGTAAGTGGCTAGGTTGAAGCAGTGAGATCAATGCAATGACACCAAATCAATGACCATTCCCATGTGTAAACCTTCATCATGTCCTTCTTGCAGAAGGGACATCTACAGATATTTCTATAGAGAGTTTATGATAGGACAATATAAGAATATTCATTGCAATGTCAGAGAAAAAAAACCCCACTTTTCCACCAGCTACAGTAGATGATGCTTGGAACAATTTACTACAATAAGTGTGTCACTATTGTGTATATGGTAACAAAAAACATTGTATTCATTAACCACACACAAACCTGGAGCTATCTGCACTTATTTTTTAAACACATTTTCCTGCCCTTCTCAGAATTAAAGAATTGGCTCCTGTTCAATTAAATTCAACACAAACACTGCATTCAAAGTAAATTTAATGATGTTTTACTGACAAAGTTCAGGAGAAACATGTCCAAATTGGACTCTATCTATAAATCCTCCCAGACAGCATACCAAATGTGCATACTCTTTTACTCTATTTGATTATTTGTAAGTCTGAACTTGTGAATTAAATATGATGAAACCGTGACATACGCAGAATGTTATTTCTGGCCATCATGGGTCATGTCCCGTTCATGTTTTGTCCTTTACTTGCCTATAAGCAATCTAACAGACTCAATATTCAGGCTATTTCAATGTTCTGTTTTTTGCCTTGATTATTGAAACACAAGAACATTACAGCAAAAACTGTTACTGGACATGCTTTTCCCGAGGGAATACAGAGTTAAAAACATGTACATGACAGCACGGAAACCCTCAAAGGCCAAGCATTATTACTTTCGTATTTATTTGCCCTTTGTAATCTTTAATCAAAATAGCTTCCCCCTCCCTCTTCTCTTCTCTGATAACGTGCTTACTGCCGCGAGGGC
Source organism: Gobio occitaniae (assembly GCA_033150135.1). Lineage (NCBI taxonomy): Eukaryota > Metazoa > Chordata > Actinopteri > Cypriniformes > Gobionidae > Gobio > Gobio occitaniae. Next base: position 30,626 of record JARQWZ010006951.1, read on the forward strand.
GGGACAACCTGTTACTAACATGAGATCACAGCAAGAGCAAACCACAATGATCCAACCATCCATTCAATTCCCTATGGAAAATATTAAATATTTTCTTGTTTGAGAAGTTATATAGCTCACATATACATCAAAATAGGGAAGAAAAGACCATCGCAACTTCCGTTTCATGCCGACATTAAATCAAGCATCTAAACAACACAGGCAGTGTGCACAGATATCCAGTTCAATCAGTAGATGACATTCATTGTAAATGAATTCACCCTAAAGATTTTTGCCTGAGTGATGATACTCTTTTGATTTATATGTATTTCTCTAGTAGTACAGAAGTTTGTGGGCTGTGGGGAAGTTGACTTTTTGGACTGTCAGTGTAAAAGATTCCTTTCATTTCTGCAATCTGCTGTTGGTGTAAATGATGGGTAGATCAGATATGACAGGTTGCAGTGATAAGAAGTGGAGAATTATTCTTTATGTCCCCTGAGATAAAGACAAAAGAAGACTGGTTGTTACAGTATAGAGTTATTTTGGAAAATCTTGCTCTCTATTTGTTCATTCACCCTCCTCTGTTCCCTTGGTACCAGCTACTGCTGTCTAATGTGGTGCCACATGAGTACTAATAAGCTCTCAGTTTTAAAAGGCATGTAAATCTAGTAAGAAAACACTTTCTTATGAGGATCTTTATTTAATATAGCTAACAAAAATGGCATTTTCAGAATAACCTATACACAGTGTTCGGGAGTAACTAGATTACATAATTTAATTACAAAATGAACGTAACTGTTCTCAGTTGTAGTTACTGAGAAAAAAAAAGTGTAGTTAAATTACAATTACTTATGATAATGTCAATGATTACAAAGGGGGTTACATCTGAATATTTTCTGTAAAAAGCTAGGATATGTTGAATGATATTAATTTGTTTCAGTTTTTGATGTGCACGATGCCACCTGCAATTTTAAGGCCATTTAGTAAAGCTATGTTTTTGATTGGCTCTCTTGTTTGAATTTGCAGCCCACCACATCATCAACACATCAATCCACATTGCCACTGAAAGCTTTAGGCTTCAACCTGACTTAGAGTTGCCACCACGGCAAGTGATAAAAATGCATTCCAGTGCTGGAAATTAGAAAAGTAATCAATAAGAAATAAAATGTAATCATTTACATTATTTTAGTAAAGTAATTTAAATGGTTGCACTATTTATTACATTTTAAAAAGGGTAACTTGTAATCTGTAACCTATTACATTTCCAAAGCAACCTTCCCAACACCACCTATACAGTATGATTGGTATATCCAGATTTTTGGGTTGATATACATGTTTTATGAGGTTAGGTGATAAAGGCCAATGCTACTGTCATTTACAACACTAGGCATTTGAAATGTTGAACCAGTTAATCCTTAAATGCACACCTCGGGTCTTTAGTGACCCGGGACGACATTCACTACCCTCCTCCTCATAATTTTTTTTAAAGTTACACTGTTAGACATTTCTGTAATTTGTACAGTTATTTACTATATATCACCCAGTATAATACTGTAAATTCTCTTTACAGTAAATAACTGTAATTCCCGTTGCATCATGGGTATTTTCTATGACGTCAAACACCAAATACAGTGATTTCCTGTATTTTTAAAAAATAAAGTATAATACTGTATTTACCACAACGGCCTCTTTGGCACAATTGGGATCGACAGGATTTGCTTTAGATTTATATTAGGAACCATCAGTGCAGCGTTGAAAGTTTCACCCGAGGAGAGAGCTCACGGTTCCAGAGAACATATGAGCTGTGTCCGGACACCCTGCGAAGATTTTTTCATCCCCCGTGAGAACGGCAAACAAGCAAGGTAAGTGTGATTTGTACTAGCCGCGGTTGTCTGCACCCCAATTTTAGCTTGTCAGCATTGGTGCTAAAAACTGAGGTAAACCTAACGTTTTATTTTAAAAAAGTAACTTAGTTTATTGAATTAGATTAGGAACCGGTGCAGCGTTGTAAGTTTTGCCCGAGGAGAGAGCTCACAGTCCGGACAACATACTTTACATAACGTTAGGTTATCATTTGCTTAAACTTTGCTGCTAAAAACTGAGGTAAACCTAACGTTTTATTTTAAAAAATGAGTTTATTGAATTAGATTAGGAACCAGTGCAGCCAGCGTTGTAAGTTTTGCCCGAGGAGAGAGCTCACGGCCCGGACAACATACTTTACATAACGTTAGGTTATCATTTGCTTCAACTTTGGTACTAAAACTGAGGTAACGTAAACCTAACATTTTATTTTTAAAAAAGACTTAACATTAGTGAGTTTATTGAATTAACTTTACCAATACAATGAAGATTTTGTTTATCGAGCATATTAAGCGTACATTAGGACGACGTTAGTTAGTAAATTAAATTAAAAATTAAGGGTTCAAAAACCCTTATGATGCCAAAGAAAAGGAGGACCGTGACGTCGCCCGGTATGGCGCAGCCGGGGCCCCACCCTGGAGCCAGGCCTGGGGTTGGGGCTCGTATGCGAGCGCCTGGTGGCCGGACCTTTCCCCACGGGGTCCGGCCGGGCTCAGCCCAAAGGAGCGACGTGGGGACACCTTCCCGTGGGCTCACCACTCACGGGAGGGACCGTAAGGGGCCGGTGCAAAGCGAATCGGGCGGCAGTCGAAGGCGGGGGCCTAGACGACCCGATCCCTGGACACGGAAACTAGCTCTTGGGACATGGAATGTCACCTCGCTGGCGGGGAAAGAGCCTGAGCTTGTGCGTGAGGTTGAGAGGTTCCGACTAGAGATAGTCGGAATCACCTCCACGCATGGCTTGGGCTCTGGAACCACACTTCTCGAGAGGGGATGGACTCTTCACCACTCTGGAGTTGCCCATGGTGAGAGGCGGCGGGCTGGTGTGGGTTTGCTTATAGCCCCCCAGCTCTGCCGCCATGTGTTGGAGTTTACCCCGGTGAACGAGAGGGTCGTTTCCCTGCGGCTTCGGCTCGGGGATAGGTCTCTCACTGTTGTGTGTGCCTACGGGCCAAACGGCAGTGCAGAGTACCCGACCTTCTTGGTGTCCCTGGGAGGGGTGCTGGAGAGTGCTCCGACTGGGGACTCCGTCGTTCTACTGGGGGACTTCAACGCCCACGTGGACAATGACAGTGAAACCCAGTGAAACCTGGAGGGGCGTGATTGGGAGGAACGGCCCCCCTGATCTGAACCCGAGTGGTGTTCAGTTATTGGACTTCTGTGCAAGTTACAGTTTGTCCATAACGAACACCATGTTCAAGCATAAGGGTGTCCATCAGTGCACATGGCACCAGGACACCCTAGGTCGTAGGTCAATGATCGACTTCGTGGTCGTTTCATCTGACCTGCGGCCGTATGTCTTGGACACTCGGGTGAAGAGAGGGGCGGAGCTGTCAACTGATCACCACCTGGTGGTGAGTTGGATCCGATGGCGGGGGAGGAAGCTGGATAGACTCGGTAGACCCAAACGTACTGTGAGGGTCTGCTGGGAACGTTTGGCCGAGTCTCCTGTCAGAGAGATCTTCAACTCCTGCCTCCGGCAGAGCTTCGACCGGATCCCGAGGGAGGCTGGAGATATTGAGTCCGAGTGGACCATGTTCTCCACCTCCATTGTCAAAGCGGCTGCTCGGAGCTGTGGACGCAAGGTCTCCGGTGCCTGTCGAGGCGGCAATCCCCGAACCCGGTGGTGGACACCGGAAGTAAGGGATGCCGTCAAGCTGAAGAAGGAGTCCTATCGGGCCTGGCTGGCTTGTGGGACTCCTGAGGCAGCTGACAGGTACCGGCAGGCTAAACGGACTGCAGCCCGGGTGGTTGTGGAGGCAAAAACTCGGGCCTGGGAGGAGTTCGGTGAGGCCATGGAAAAGGACTATCGGCTGGCCTCGAAGAGATTCTGGCAAACCGTCCGGCGCCTCAGGAGGGGGAAGCAGTGCCCTACCAACGCTGTTTACAGTGGCGATGGGCGGCTGTTGACCTCAACTGGGGATGTTGTCGGACGGTGGAAGGAATACTTCGAGGATCTCCTCAATCCCGCCGTCACGTCTTCCATTGAGGAAGCAGAGGCTGGGGGCTCAGAGGGGGACTCGTCCATCACCCAAGCTGAAGTCACCGAGGTGGTCAAGAAACTCCTCGGTGGCAAGGCACCGGGGGTGGATGAGATCCGCCCTGAGTACCTCAAGTCTCTGGATGTTGTGGGGCTGTCTTGGCTGACACGCCTCTGCAGCATCGCGTGGCGGTCGGGGACAGTGCCTCTGGGATGGCAGACCGGGGTGGTGGTTCCTCTTTTTAAAAAGGGGGACCGGAGGGTGTGTTCCAACTATAGGGGGATCACACTTCTCAGCCTCCCCGGGAAAGTCTATGCCAGGGTACTGGAGAGGAGAATTCGGCCGATAGTGGAACCTCGGATTCAGGAGGAACAGTGTGGTTTTCGTCCTGGTCGTGGAACACTGGACCAGCTCTATACCCTCTACAGGGTGCTGGAGGGTTCATGGGAGTTTGCCCAACCAGTCCACATTTGTTTTGTGGATTTGGAGAAGGCATTCGACTGTGTCCCTCGCGGCGTCCTGTGGAGGGTGCTGGGGGAATATGGGGTCCGGGGTCCTTTGCTGAGGGCTGTCCGGTCCCTGTATGACCGAAGCAGGAGTTTGGTCCGCATTGCCGGCAGTAAGTCAGACTTGTTCCCGGTGCATGTTGGACTCCGGCAGGGCTGCCCTTTGTCGCCGGTTCTGTTCATAATTTTTATGGACAGAATTTCTAGGCGCAGCCAAGGGCCGGAGGGTGTCAGGTTTGGGGACCACACGGTTTCGTCTCTGCTCTTTGCGGATGACGTTGTCGTGTTGGCCCCTTCTAACCAGGACCTTCAGCATGCACTGGGACGGTTTGCAGCCGAGTGTGAAGCGGCTGGGATGGGGATCAGCACCTCCAAATCCGAGGCCATGGTCCTCAGTCGGAAAAGGGTGGCTTGCCCACTTCAGGTTGGTGGAGAGTTCCTGCCCCAAGTGGAGGAGTTCAAGTATCTAGGGGTCTTGTTCACGAGTGAGGGGAGGATGGAACGGGAGATTGACAGACGGATCGGTGCAGCTTCTGCAGTAATGCGGTCGATGTACCGGTCTGTCGTGGTGAAGAAAGAGCTAAGCCGTAAGGCGAAGCTCTCGATTTACCGGTCAATCTACGTTCCTACTCTCACCTATGGTCATGAGCTTTGGGTCATGACCGAAAGGACAAGATCCCGGATGCAGGCGGCCGAAATGAGCTTTCTCCGCAGGGTGGCTGGGCGCTCCCTTAGGGATAGGGTGAGAAGCTCAGTCACTCGGGAGGAACTCGGAGTAGAGCCGCTGCTCCTCCACATCGAGAGGGGACAGCTGAGGTGGCTCGGGCATCTGTTCCGGATGCCTCCTGAGCGCCTTCCAGGGAAGGTGTTTCGGGCATGTCCAACCGGGAAGAGGCCCCGGGGAAGACCAAGGACACGCTGGAGGGACTATGTCTCCCGGCTGGCCTTGGAACGCCTCGGTGTCCCCCCGGAAGAGCTAGAGGAAGTGTCTAGGGAGAGGGAAGTCTGGGCATCCCTGCTTAGACTGCTGCCCCCGCGACCCGGCCCCGGATAAGCGGAAGAAGATGGATGGATGGATGGATAGTTAGTAAATTAACGTTGGCCACTAGTTGCAAAAATAACGTCGTTAACAAGCAAAGTTTACATTTGGATTGACATTATTTATTTTACATTTTAGATAAGAATGCCAGGAGCCTGCCTGTGCTGTGCGACACTGGAACTCATACAACGGTAAGTAACGTTACCCCTCTTTGTTTCTCCACATATTACTGTTAATTCAAAGTTTTTCTTGTATGTTTTAGTTGGGTCTGTTTAACTGAATCACAAAATTATTTAGTTTTTCCACCTCTTTTTAGCTGTAACTAGCCATGTACCATGTTTTTTTTTTTCATAAATTATATTATACTAAAATAATCCAAAACTGTGTTTGTCCAGGACTGACAGAATATACTTTTATTTTCTGGAATTTAAGCAGTCCTGGACAATTTTTGGATGATTTTGGCAGATGAAATATAATTTATGAAAAAAACATGGCAAAACTTTAGAATAATGTTGCTCAAGTGCAAACCTGAATACATTTCTGAACACAAAAGAAGATGAAGAAAGTTTGTAACCTAACAGATTGAGGCACCATTCACTTCTATAGTAATTTTTTCCTACTATGGAAGTGAATGGTGCCTCAAAATTGTCTGGTTACAAACATTCTTTAAAAGGTTTAGAACAACAGGGTGAGTAAATTACAGAATTTACTTTCTTTTTTTTTTTGGTGAACTATCCGTTTAATGACGGACCATTATTCTAAAGTGTTACCAAAAACATTTAAAGCAAAGGCACGAAGGGTGATGAAATTTAAAATATCTTTATTCTCTAAATTTTCTCTTGCTTTAAGTTTTTTTCATGAGGAAAAACCCAGAGGAGGGAACAAGATGCACCACCAAAACCGGATTGAGTCGGAAGACCGGAGAAGTTGTTAACAGGAAGACAACTGTAATCAACAACAGAGTGTCATCCTTCCTTCGCCACCTAATGGAGTTTGAATGGAAAAACTTGGACTAGGTGAGACACTTTTTTAATAGGATATGTAATGTATACAGACACATACGCTGCATTCACACAGGGCGTCATGCCGGTTAGAAATTTTGTCTGACTTGAGACAGTGCCGACGCCACGTGACCGTGACGTATGGCGTCAAAGCACCGCGAGAGCAATTCGAGAGCAGTCGGCTAATACAGCCGGTGCAGTTTCTCCAGAGCGACTGCACAGACTTTGATGATGACACAGCTGTTCCACGATTGGCCAGATTCATGACATGACATGACAGCGACAACAGTTAAACCTCTTTTCATGTAGTTGCGATGCTATATTGTCATGTTTATCAAAATAAAACAGATGAAAAACGTAGACCCCCAGTTCATTGATAGTTTAGGCTTGTATGTTAACTTTATTCTTGTACAAACACACGCTGTATTAAGCAGTGCGTAAAGTATTACATGACAAAAAATGTCTCTGAAACATCTGTGTATTGACAAATATTGCATTTATTTCACTTCAGCTGATAAAGTATGCAAACACAGTGCAAGCATCACTGCGGGAAGCAGAAAGTGTCCGACTTCACGTCTCCGTTTGCAGATCCTCCCCGCCTGCATGCGGCTACTCTCGCCGATTGGTTGCATCCAGGCACAGCTGATGTCAAACACACCTTTCAACTTCTGCCGCTTGCAACGTGAGTGAAGCGACGCGACGCGACGGAACCCACAATTCAATTCAGCAACGCATGACGTCACCCATTCAAAGTAAATGAGAAGCGTTAATGCCGGTGCCCCGTGTGAATGCAGCATTAAGTTTGAGGATACCTTACTAAAGCTAATGCAGTATACATGTAATCCATCCTGCAATAAAAGGTTACATTGTTGTTTTTGATTAAATAGTTTGTGAAATCATGTTGAGGTGATTCAGTAATATTACTTTTTTGGAGCATGTAGTTTGTGCTGCTGCTACTATTATGTACTGACAGTTTTCTTTAGTTGTTTACTCAATATAAATTTTGTTAAGCTAAATAACAGAGACACCTCTCTAATATGCAATCAGGTTCAGCATTACTACAAAGTACATTCTTCAAAATATTCATAACATTGAATCACCAGCTAAAACAAAAACTGAACATTTCATTTCACATCTTCATGAAGGCATTGCAGAACTGGATTAGACTAGACAGCATACGTTAAGCTAGGTGTACCTCAAAGTGTTAACTGTCTATAAAATACTATTTTACCATTATGATGAATTGTAATGGGATTATTATTTTTTATTAAATTCCAACAGTGTAAAAAGTTTGTGTATACTCAAATTGTATGACTAACTTCATATCATTCTTATCTAGAGGGACTTCTTGCCATAATGGAGCAGAATCCTGGTTCCTGTTTGGAATCATCCAATTTGGAAGATGGCACAGATCGGTACAGACATGAAACTTGTGTTTGTGTTGTGTTGTGATAACTTGTTTCAGAATTAATTTGCTCTTTGTTTATATTTTATTCATGTATATGTGTATTTTGCACCAAAGTTACAGTATTCTTCAACCAACTATTTACAGTATTCTACCAACTATTTTCTGCAGAGTTTTTAAAATTGTAGCTCAAACAATAGTGTGGGGCGCTAGCAAGGTCATGGGTTCAATTCCCAGGGAAAGCAAGAACTGACAAAATGTAAAATGTGTATCTTGAATGCAATGCAAGTCGCTTTGGATAAAAGCGTCTGCCAAATGCGTAAATGTAAATAAAATGTAAAATAAGTGATATTGAATGCACTCTGATTACTTTTATACATGATTTTCTGAAAATAAGATTTGATTCGAGATGTTTTAAAGTGAACTTTTTCCACACATTTACATGTTTAAGTTAAAGCACTAAAAATGTTTTAAATAAAGAATTTTATATTTCATAATAATTGTGTCTGTTTTGATTACTTCTGTAGGATAGATTAATGTAAGAATTAATGTAATTCAGTAAGTATTAATGATTGAATAGGATTAGGATTAATGCACTGTTAACCAAGGTTTACAGTAACGGAACTGTATTACAAAATTACAGTAACATATAGTTACTGTAAACTGAAATGCGGTTATTGTACTGTAAATCTCAAATACAGTAACTTACTGGCAACAGTGTTGCCAGTAAGTTACTATAAAATCTCTTATAAATGTCTAACAGTGTAGACATCAACCTTCTTAATATTCCTCAATCAATTCATTATAAACAATTTAACAAGAAAGAAATATAAAATAATGCCGGTTCCCTTTCAGTCGGTCACGTTCGACGTACATCGGAACTGACCGACGAATTGGGGATCATTTTCAGAGACCAGGCTACTTTGAGTGTTTAAAAACGAGCCAATGACCATTGCGGCATGCGGATCACGCATTCCTGGTTCAGCACGGGTATAAATAAGGAAGTGGAATACCGCATCTTTGCTTTCTACTTCGGAGCCGAACAGTACTGTTGTTGCTGTTTCTACGACGAGTGTTACAAAGAGATGAGTCTCGAGAGAAGGATCGCTCTGCTTACCGGTGTTGGTGTGATGGCATGTGTCAGAGTGTAGCTGTTGCAGCTTTGGTTGGCTGGGCGTTTCCAAAAACTGAGTGCTCACACGCAGACTTGCACTGTTGGACTGCTGTGAGCCGCGGCCATCTCACTGAGTGCTTCAGCACTGTAAAAGAGCAAAGATTCAAGATGTCATTCAAACCGTGTGTTTCTGGACCTCAGCTTGTTGGGCCTTCGGATCAACCGAGAGAAAAGCAAACTCTGTCCCACACAGAAGATCTCTTATCTTGGTTTGGAGTTGGATTCGGTCAACTGGACTGTACACCTCACAGAAGAGCGAGTCCGGTCAGTGTTGAACTGCTTGAATACGTTCAATGACAGGACAGCGGTCCCACTGAAGTTTTTTCAGAGGCTCCTGGGGCATATGGCATCTGCAGCCACGGTAACGCCGCTCAGATTGCTTCATATGAGGCCGCTTCAGCACTGGCTTCACGGCCGAGTCCCGAGATGGGCGTGGCAGAGCGGTAAGTATCAGGTTCCAGTTACTCCATACTGTCGCCAAACCTTCAGCCCGTGGGCGGACCCTTTGTTTCTATGGGTGGGAGTGCCCTTAGAACAGGTGTCCAGGCATTCTGTGGTCTTCACGGATGCCTCATCCACCGGCTGGGGAGCCACGTACAATGGGCATGCAGTTTCGGTTCTGTGGACGGGGCCCCAACTGCATTGGCATATCAATTGCCTCGAGTTGTTAGCGGTACATCTTGCCCTGGGTCGCCTCTAAAAGCCACTACAGGGCAAGCACGTACTGGTCTGTATGGACAGCACTGCGGCCGTTGCGTACATCAACCGTCAGGGTGATCTACACTCCCGCTGCATGCTCCAACTCGGCTGCCATCTCCTACTTCGGGGGTCAGAAGCATCTGAGGTCGTTTCATGCCATTCACATCCCAGGTGCGCTCAACCGGACAGCCGACACCTCCGGGAGAGTGGCAACTCCAACCCCAGGCGGTCCAGCTGATATGGGACCTCTTCGGAGCCACGCAGGTAGACCTGTTCGCCTCTCCGGACTCGACCCATTACCAGTTGTACTATTCCCTGACCGGGGGCCCCCTCGGCACGGATGCACTGGCACACAGCTGGCCCCGGGACCTACGCAAGTATGTTTCCCCAGTGAACCTTCTCGCACAGACACTGTGCAAGGTCAGGGAGGATGAGGAGCAGGTCTTGTCAGTTGCGCCCAACTGGCCTAACCGGACCTGGTTCCCCAAACTTACACTCATCTCGACAGCCCCTCCCTGGCCGATCCCCCTGAGGAAGGACCTGCTTTCTCAGGGGCGGGGTACTCTATGGCACCCATGTGGAAACTCCATGTCTGGTCCCTGGATGGGACGCGGAGGTTCTAGGTGGCCTACCACAAGCAGTGGTAGACACCATCTCTTCTGCTAGAGCCCCCTCTACAAGGCGCCTCTATGCTTTGAAGTGGAACCTATTCGTTGAGTGGTGCTCTTCCCGACGGGAAGACCCCCGAAGGTGTCAATTAGTGTCATGCTTCATGCCTTGTTACCACTGTGCAGGATGGTGGTGGTGGTGTAATGGTGTGGGGGATGTTTTCATGGCACACTTTAGGCCCCTTAGTGCCAATTGGGCATCGTTTAAATGCCACGGCCTACCTGAGCATTGTTTCTGACCATGTCCATCCCTTTATGACCACCATGTACCCATCTCTGATGGCTACTTCCAGCAGGATAATGCACCATGTCACAAAGCTCGAATCATTTCAAATTGGTTTCTTGAACATGACAATGAGTTCACTGTACTAAAATGGCCCCCACAGTCACCAGATCTCAACCCAATAGAGCATCTTTGGGATGTGGTGGAAAGGAAGCTTCGTGCCCTGGATGTGCATCCCACAAATCTCAATCAACTGCAAGATGCTGTCCTATCAATATGGGCCAACATTTCTAAAGAATGCTTTCAGCAACTTGTTAAATCAATGCCACGTAGAATTAAGGCAGTTCTGAAGGCGAAAGGGGGTCAAACACAGTATTAGTATGGTGTTCCTAGTAATCCTTTTGGTGAGTGTATAATTTCATCATGACGATAACGTTCCCATGCCCAAAGCATCTGTGTATGACTTCGAAGGTTTCTCACTGAAATCGATAAAACACCCTGCGCAACGAAAAATTATTTACTTAATTGTGACGCGGAAGGTGCTTGATCATGCTTCAAATTTTGACGCCTTGGGAGTGAGAACGTGTTGAAATATGCAATGCACAATAGAATATAAAAAAAATTCACATAATAAGTATATTATACTATGTTTAGCATTTTAAGTATGCATAATTCAAATTACAGTGCATCCAGAAAGTATGCACAGCGCTTCACTTTTTCCACATTTTATGTTACAGCCTTACTCCAAAATTGATTAAATTAGTTATCTTTTCTCAATTCTACAAACAATACCCCATAATGACAACATGACAGAAGTTTCTTTGAAATCTTTGCAAATGTATTAAAAATAAAAAACAAAAATCACATGTACATAAGTATTCATAGCCTTTGCCCAATACTTTGTTGAAGCACCTTTGGCACCAATTACAGCCTCAAGTTCCCTTTCAAGGGAACTCGCGCTGCGTCACCACTTCGGAAACGCCTCTGCGTGATTGCGTCGTGAAGCACGTATGTCATCAGTCCAATAGAGAGACGGAACGTCATAGGCGGGTGACGTCATAGACCCGGAAACTATAAAGCACAACAGCAGACACACGCCGTTAGCTTCTGTTGCCTTCAACAAGCGCTCTGTGTCATTCTGTCCTTTGTCATTCTGTGTTGTGTCTGAGTTCAGACTTGTTTGTTTTCAAGTCGCACTACATTACGAGCGGGGATACACATTTGATGTGTGTTGTTTGTTTGGGCGAGCAGCACGCGCAGTCGGCACTCGAGGGTGCCGGCTGCGAGCATTGTGAGGCACTGCCTCTTCGCGTGCTGCGATCCCGCTGGGCGCTCTTCGAGGAGGGCGACCCGGTTCGCGCTCCCCATGGCACGGGTCCCGCTGCTGCTGATGCTCAGCGACAACTTATGTCGTGGGGTTCGCAAAAGGATCTGTCGGAGGCCCCGCCCTATCTCATCCTTCACCCGGCAGATCCAGTGCCGCCTCTCTGGGTTCGGGAGCCCGCTCTGCGGATTCTCCTGCCCGGGGAGCGGCCATGGTGTTACAGATATCTTCCTCCGAGGAGATTGATATCTGTAGCATCGATGCAGGGGGTGAGGACTCGCCACTTCATTCCCCTGCTGGTGAGGAGCTGATGGATGTGCTGAGCAGAGCTGTGGCCAGATTACATATTGACTGGCCACAAGAACAACATGAGCGAGCTGCCGTAAAAAGCAGACTCGGCGAGCGCTTTCTCCCCGCACGCTCTGTTCAGCCTCCACGTAGGAGTCTGCAGTTTTTCCCGGACCTCCACACCGAGGTGTCGAGGTCTTGGAAGCGGCCCGTGTCTGCACGTATTTTCACCCCGCACACTTCCGTGTACAGCAACATCGCAGGGTTGAAAAGACACGTTATGGTCAGATGCCCCGGGTTGAGCAGACGCTCGCGAGCCATCTCTCTCCCGAGTCTGCATCTGCCATAAAGGCTCCGACTTTGCCCACAAAACCGCTAAAAGTGACATCATCTTTTGTGGGCAAAGCGTACTCGGCGGCAGGTCAGGCTGCCACGTGTCTGCACACTATGTCCATCGTGCAGGCATACCAGGCTTGTCTGCTGAGAGACCTGGGTGAGAGCCACGAGATCGGAGTTGATACCATCAACGAACTCCGATCTACAGCTGATCTCGCTCTCCGTGCCACCAAGGAGATGGCCCGATGCGTCGGCCGTTCTATGGCAGCCCTGGTGGCCACCGAGAGGCACTTGTGGCTCAATCATACGGAGATTAAGGAACGAGATAAAAGCTTTAAGCTTGATGCGCCGCTGTCTCCGGGAGGCCTGTTCGGTGACGCTGTCACCACTGTTACCAACAGGTTCCTTGAGGCAAAAAAACAGGCGGCGGCGCTCAAGCAGTTCCTTCCCTGTAAGCCCCAGGTCTCGTCTGCTGCTGGGCGGGAGCAGCAGACCCAGAGTACGAGCTCCTCCTATAGGGCGCAGTAAAAAGTGAGTGTCGCCACTCATACACCTCCTCAGAAAGGGTCGTCGGATGCGCAGCGCTCACAGGCGCAGCCTTCTAAGCCCAGGGCTGATCTGAGGACAGTCATTGTGGCGAGGAAGGCTGCGTCTAAGAAGTCCTGACGCCTCAGGGCCCAGGACAGTGAGGGTGATCCCCTCCATGGGCGCACGGTGCTCACCGCTGTATACGGTATCCGTGTGTCCGCGGTGCCCTCAGGGGTCAATCCGCCAACCCCGCCCGAGTGCCGGGGCGCGGAGAAGCCCCGCGGGTCATCCGAGGATGGCCCGCACCCTCTTCGAAGGGAATCTATGCCGTCGAGTCAGTCGTTCCCTGCCGGTTCGCCGCTTCAGGGTGCTGCACTCGCGGTGCAGAGTACATCAGAGGCCAGCCTCGAGAGGCTGGTCCCCTTAGTAGATTTTGTGTCAGAGTGGGAGAATCTGCCTCACATATCTCGTTGGGTCCTGCGATGTGTAAGATTGGGGTATGCTATCCAGTTCAGATGCCGTCCCCCCAGCTTCAACGGGG
>JARQWZ010006952.1:0-25000 GCA_033150135.1 Gobio occitaniae
CGCCCGAGTTGAAAAATTTGAACTTTGGCGTCAATTCGCGCCGCGTTAACCAATCAGGAGCCTGCTTGCTGCTGTCACGTGGTAAAGTGACGTGTATGAGAAACCCCGCATAAATTAAAAATAGTACTATTGTGTCACAAAAGGTAGTTTTAAGACTTTTTCAGGTGGGAATGTAGTTGTTTAAAGCTCAAATCTGTGGTTTATTTATAAAGAGAGCGCCTATTTAAAAAAAATAATCTTGTGTTTTTGGAGTTGTGAGATCCAGGCGATCACCGGGCAATCCCTGCTCATAACCCCAGCGAAGGCAGCCTTTCCTCGGCCAGTCCTTCTGGCATCTGCCGCTGGCTCTGATGTCCTGTAGTGGTTCGTTTTGTGTAGATCTAACGCCTGAGCTTAGCTCTCATGAATCTATAATTTGTTGTCTGCCAAATCGTTTTGACTGAGGGCAAAGAGAAGTTTCATAACTTTATATTTTAAGGATATTTAAACATACATGCAGTGAAGATAATGTAGGAGTTGCCTGGACCACATTTGTGTGGCTATTAATGCTTAATATATATTTTTTAATGAAAACGAAAAGAGGCAGAGTGGTGTTTTATGACATATTTCTCCTGGAGCGCCTTGAACGCTCGATTTCTACGCGCGCAAACAAATTCTCTGCGGACTCCAATTCTCTGCGGACGCGCGAATGCATTCAAAATGTTCGCGCGTGAAACTAGACGCGGTAGACGCGATTTTGACGCTCAATTCGCGTTTGGTGTGAACGCAGCATAACGTTTTTCACTAGGAGCACAGTGGCCCCCAACTGAACATTTTAGGGGCACAACCAGAAGATTTAGGGGCGCACACCGTAAATCAACATGCTAACCAAATCTACTAATGTCCACTGTATTACTAATAGGGAAGGTTTTAACGGTATTACTACTCTTACCGATACTGCTTATTGATCTGGTACTTTAACAGTATTCTTATCGGTTCTTTTTATTATACTGTATATATTTTTAATGAAAAAACTAAAACATAATTAAGAATATAATTAACATGGCTTTATAATCTGAAAAGTAAAATATCTATAGCAAAATAAACAGCAATGTTTGAACAAAAATATAAAACATCTATTGTAAACGGACCAGTTGCAGGCATTCGGAAGGTCTGCTAACATTAATATTACAGTAAAGAACAAACCTACAAAGAAATCGAATAAAGTAATGAAATGTAAAATAACACTGCATAGTTTTCACTTTATAAATTGATAGATTAATGCGTATAAAAGCTAAAGTTATTCATTCAAGAGATGTGAATATTTGCCTTTTGTTCGATTCGAATGAATGGCTCAATCATCAGCAGGTTTATCAGACGCTGCCCCTTTAAGACCGAATGCAGAACTAATAACATCATAAACTAATACGCACATTTAAGATATTAACTGTTAAAGTAACTACTCTCCAATCCGGTCATTTTGACACAGGCTATTTGTTGTTTATTTGCACACACGAAGCCTAAAATATAAAGTGCAAGTCAGTCCATTTCACAGCACACACACATAAGCCGCCTTGAAGTTAGAAACAGCGTCTCTTGCGTGGATTATTGTGCATTTAATAGCTCTTTATTATCTTTATTAGCTCGCTCACTCTCTCGCTCTTCTGGATTGCGAATAGCAAAAATGCATCACGTACAAATGGTTTAATATTATCTCATATAGAAACGGCTTTGCCAGATATAACGTCTATCAATTATAAATAGTACGTGTATTTTCTTAATTTCTCCAGCAGGGCCGTGCAGAGAGTTCGTCAGGGGCTCAAATGTAAAAAAGGGGAAATATATACATATATATATATCCTTATGCTCATCAAGCCTGCATTTATATAATCAAAAATACAGAACAAACAGTAGCCTAGTATTGTGAAATATTATTATATATACTTTTTAACTTTTTATTAATCAAATAATCTTGAAAAGAGTATCACAGTTTCCATCATTGACATTAAATCCTCATATTAGAATGATTTCTGAATGATCATGTGACACTGAAGAGTGGAGTAATGATGCTGAAAATACAGCTGTGATCACAGGAATACATTATATTTTAAATTATTTTAAAATTGAAAACCATTTTTTTTTATATATTTCGCAATATTGCTGTTTTTTTATCAAATAAATGCAGGCTTGATGAACATAAGAGACTTCTTTCATAATGCTACATAATATTAAAAAATGGTAATAAGTCCTTTCCTTTCCCGTCACCATTTCTCCAGCCTACACTTCGCTTAATAGGCCTGTAAGAGCCGGTGGCACTTGGGTTTTGTTAACTTTGATAGTTTCATGAAATAGTAAACGGTGTATCAATATACATAAATACAAGTGAATTTAACACTACTTACCATTAATGCGACGTTTGCTGCTGTGGTTTTGTGCAGGGATTTGTTTGTTGTCTGTTAAAATCCATTTTGTCAGTGATGCAATTTATAAAATTAGACAAACCGCAGGAAATCATCCCACAAACGTTAGTTCGTCTGTCCATGTCATTTTCAACCGATTTATGAATAAGAACAGAAAATTACCGTTTCACATCGCCCAATGGAATTTGACCTTGCTTTGCCAGATCACGATTGGTTGGTGTATATACATGACAAACGGGCATTGGTGAATTGTGTAATACTTTAAAATATATAATATATAGATTTGTATTTAAATCAACACATTAGCTCTGATTATGGATGAAAAAAAAAAATATTGGCTTACTTTTTTCCCGTAAGGCCACACACTCTCTGAAAGGACCATATTTGGCTCGAGAGCCGTTTCCGAACAGAGGAAAATCAGCTGTCAATCAAAACGCACGCAACCCATAGCAACGCGTTATAGCAACGCCTTAACAGAAATTGTCCGACTTTTGAGCTGTTCGTTACTATTGTATACATTGTCATGTTATAATAATCACATTTATTTAGTTTTATTGACCACGATATTATCATTGATATTTGTCTGAGAGGGGCACTTTTGATTCATTTTGAAAAAGGGCAGGGGCTCGAGCACCCAAAGCCCCCCCCTCTGCACGTGCCTGATCTCCAGTACCGACAGCAGGCAAATTTACTGGTTGCACATGTGTGACTGGACGTAAAATTCAGTCACACTCTCAAATTTTAGTCGCAAAATGCGACCATTTGGTCACAGTCTGGAGCCCTGGATTGTGATAATACAGGGCTCCAGACTAACATTTGAGAGCAGTGACACCAGTGAAAATGTATCATACGGTTAATTTAATCATAAAATTACTATTGTTTTGCATTGTTTTGTTAATAAGCGCAGTTAATAATAAAAGTACATGTTTGATTATTGGAAATTTAACAGTGAAGCGCTGAGCTTGAATTGTTATGCAGGAAAAATGAACTTTTATTAACAACAGTAATGTGCAAAAACCTAATTTTTATAAGGAAAATTTTAATATTCCACTCTTATTAAATGTACTATTGTTCTTCTATAGTATCACACTGAACTAAAAGGAACGCTCTTTACTTGTTTTCTGTGTAATCCAGTCACAATTTGAAGAAAAGTTTTAGTTTTTCATGAGACTTTGTGGCTTCCTACTTTTTTCCATATATTAAAGGTCCCGTTCTTCGTGTTTATTTGAAGCTTTGATTGTGTTTACAGTGTGCAATATAACATGTGTTCATGTTTCGCGTGTAAAAAAACACAGTATTGTGTTGTAATTTGACAGCAGTTTAGCGCACGTTGGAAAGGTCACGCCTCTTAACGGAGAGATGTATGCGTTCAATAATCTCTACAGCGTCCCTGGGAAAGCCAAACAAAGGTGATTTGACTCCTGGATGAAAATAACAGCGTCTCGATGACATGGCGATAAACACACTCAACGCAACAGTTCCTTTTCTCCACGCGACCGTCCGCTTCTCCACGTGGGACAGCAACAAGACCGCGCCCCCTTTTTCGCGTTTCTTTGTGGGCGGAGGTTAGTCTGTTCTACTGCTCTACTGACGTAATTAAAGAAGGAAGTACCAGGATGTAGTCCAAGCCAGCCGTTCGCTGTAGGCTTTGAAAGGGAACTTCTGTTAAATAAAATATCTCGCTTGGCATTGAACTTTGAGCTTTATAATTTTACAGGTATTATTTATGCTCTAACAGCAACATTACACACTAACTAAAGTTTGTACAATGGAATCGTGAAGAAGGGGACCTTTAATGAGTGGAAATGTCTAATAAGTCAAATAAGTGCTCCTATGCCACCACCTACTGGTTATAGTGGGTTTTTTGTGTTTTATTTAGCCATAAAGTGGCCGGCACCTTTAAACTTTTAGTTTTGCAAATCATCACTCTAAAAATAATATTAAAATTGGATAATATTTAGACTTTGAAGTGCTGGAAAAGTGTGAAACACTTGAAAAGTGCTTGAATTTCACTCTCAAAAGGTTGTACCTGAGATGAATAGTGTAATAAAAAAGAAAAAAACATTTGACTATTTCTTCCACAATACCATGGGGTGTTACTACATTAAATCCATGGTGAATGTTTATGATTTGTGGACTGAAACCCCTGAATGTTTCAGATGTTTCTCCTGGTCTCCACGTCAGCTCTTTGCTCTGATATCTGGGGTTTATAACAGAGGATTCTGCACCAAACGCTTCCACTAGATCTCGCAGTAGTGATGTTATTAATACTGAGGTGAATTCAAACGCGCTCTCACTGGATCTCCAGCGCTGTTTAGTAACGGTGTGGAGTGATCGAGATCGGCCAATGTATGAGCTCGCACTGCGATGTCTATTATTGCTCAGAGCTGATCAACGGTCCAGCACAGCTCAAACGAGCTTTTTGTTTCATTTGCCGTCCGATGTTTCTCATATGTAACAGAAATGGCAGCTCTTATCAGTTGGGCACCAGTGCGACCTCCAACCAAATTCAGTCGCACCAGCAGGAAAAAAGCCCTGGTAAGCAGTCTGGAGCCCTGGTACTCACAAAAATGATATTAAGTTATATTTTGCCCTTGCTTTTGTTCTAGAGCAGGTTTTCCTGCTTGAATGCCCTTAACCCTCTGGGGTTCTTCGGGTCAAAAATGTAAAAAAATCGTAGCTAAATCGGAATGAAAATACAGAGGTTTTTTTTGTCTGTTTTGCACTCTTGATGTTTTAGAGATTCACCCCTTCACTGTTGAGTCCTTTTTTTCTGCATCCTGGCTGATTTGTAGATTGTATGCACAAAAAAACGAATTTCCTATGGGGGTCATTTTTGACCCGGAGGTCCTGAGTGTGACTATTTTTTTTACAACAACTTAGACTTTTCAAATCCTGTCCCCAATTTGTTTGGGTGTTCATATACCAAGTACCAATAAAGTCACCAAGTTTTGGACCATTCCGATGAAGCTATGATTTTTTTTTTATTATTATAAAACGCAAGATCCACTATAGTGGTAAAAATGTGCTATTGCGTGATAAAAATGCTCAATGTGTCCACCGGATGGCATCGATCTCATTTAAAAAATTGCTTTCATGAGGCCTAGGCTTGACTCTAAAATGAAATACAGCTTTAATAAAAAAAAAAAAAAAAAGAATTTTATATATATATTATTATATATATATAAATTTTTTATTATATTCAATGGGAAAAAATGGGTCATAATTATTGCATAAATATTCATTATAAATCATAAAATTATCTCAAAACACCAAAAAAGAAAAGAAAAAATATTATTGAACAAAAATATATGTAATTGATTTTACTCAAATCTTTTTTATCTTAATCCCGCCCTCCGGGTCATTTTTGACCCGAAGGTCCTGAGTGTGACCCATAAATGAACAACCCCAGAGGGTTAAAAGTACAGAGTTCGATACCCAACCCTAAACATTACACACTAAAGAAAGATGAACATGTGACAAAAGCATAATGAGATGTGTGTGTGAGGGACAAACTGAAGTTAAATTAAGAGTTGTTTTGCTGGTAATCATTTCTCCTTTGTCTCCTAGTTTTGGACATTATGTGGCAATGCATTGACACCGAAACGAGGGATTTTCGGAAAGACCGGGGACCTGCAAACCATCCTGTGCCTGGCGACGGCGAAAGAGGAAGTGACGTATTCGGGAGCTCTTAACGGAGACATTTATGTGTGGAAAGGACTCAACCTGACCAGAACGATACAGGCGGCGCACGGAGTGAGTGAAGCTCATCATCACACATCCTACACCATCTCTCCCACCACACACACACCAGATGCCTGCTATATGATCTCCCTTAAAGGATTAGTTCACTTTTAAATAAACTTTTGCTGATAATTTACTCTCCCCCATGTCATCCAAGTTGTCCATGTCTTTCTTTCTGCAGTCGAAAAGAAATTAAGATTTTGATTGAAGACATTCCAGGATTTTTCTCCATATAATGGACTTCAATGGGCTCCAAACGGTTCAAATGACAGTTTCAGTGCAGCGTCAAAGGGCTTTAAACGACACCAGATGATGAATAAGGGTCTGATCTAGACAAACCATCAGTTTCTGTGAGAAACCCAGCAGTATTTATGATATTATTTTACCTCTTATCAAACGTGCGTGATCATCTCTGAGCTCCGCCATAACTTCCGACAAGTGAGGTCAAATTAGATTGTGGTCATAGATATATCGATAGTAGATGCCTCATTCTACTGATCCGTGCAGTCGCTAATGAGGCATCTACGTATACATCTATGACCACAATCTAATTTGACCTCACTTGTCGGAAGTTATGGCGGAGCTCAGAGATGATCACGCTCGTCTGATAAGAGATAAAATAATATCATAAATACTGCTGGGTTTCTCTCAGAAACTGATGGTTTGTCTAGATCAGACCCTTATTCATCATCTGGTGTCGTTTAAAGCCCTTTGAAGCTGCACTGAAACTGTCATTTGGACCTTGACCCGTTTGGAGCCCATTGAAGTCCATTATATGGAGGAAAATCCTGGAATGTTTTCATCCAAAACCTTAATTTCTTTTCAACTGCAGAAAGAAAGACATGGACAACTTGGATGACATGAGGGAGAGTAAATTATCAGTGTGGCGAACAGCGAGGCCGAGGGACCGTGAGGGCGGGACGAGGCGGCGCTCATCAGGGAGGATGAGCGCCAGCTGCGCGCCGCAGCGATCTCGGCCCTCGCGGAGGAGTGAGGGACTATAAAGGAGGAGCGACGACAGTGAGGGACGAGAGAGGACCAGGCCTGGAGTTTGTGTTATGTTTTATTTTAGTTTTGTTATCCGCTGCAGTCGTCCGTGAGGGGCTGCAGCCTTTATTTTCACGTTGTGTTTATTTGTGTTTGTGTGTAGGCGGCAGTCGGCCGCGAGGGGCTGCCGCCGCCATATTTATTTTGTCTTTATTTTTGAATAAAACTTGTTGAATGTTCGCCGGTTCCCGCCTCCTTCTTCCCGTACAAACAAGCTTTACTACAATCAGCAAAAGTTTATTTAAAAGTGAACTAATCCTTTAAAGGACGTTCACTGCGTTCAGATCAGCAATGCACCTGTTCTATCAGTATATAGTGTGTGTGAACTCTCCTTGTGTCCGCAGGCCGGGATCTTCAGCATGCACTCATGTGAGGAAGGCTTCGCCACCGGTGGGCGTGATGGATGTGTGAGGCTGTGGGATGTGGATTTCAAACCCATCACCAAGATTGACCTCAGGGAGGCAGAACAGGGTTATAAAGGTAAAACATCACAGCGGATGTTCTCTTTAAAGGGAACATATCATGGGGTTTTCTTGCTCTTTTGAAGTAGTTTAGAGGGATAGTTCACCCAAAAATGAAAATTATCCCATGATTTACTCCCCCTCAAGTCATCCGAGGTGTATATGACTTTCTTCTCAGATGAATATAATCAGTTACATTAAAAATGTCCTGACTCTTCCAAGCTTTATAATGGCAGTTTTTGTTTTGAAGTCCATAAAAGTGCATCTATCCATCATAAAAGTGCATCTATCCATCATAAAAGTGCATCCATCCATCATAAAAGTGCATCCATCCATCATAAAAGTGCATCTATCCATCCATCATAAAAGTGCATCCATCCATCATAAAAGTGCATCTATCCATCATAAAAGTGCATCTATCCATCCATCATAAAAGTGCATCCATCCATCCTTAAAGTGCATCCATCTATCATAAAAGTGCATCCATCCATTATAAAAGTGCATCTATCCATCATAAAAGTGCATCTCTCCATCATAAAAGTGCATCTATCCATCATAAAAGTGCATCCATCCATCATAAAAGTGCATCTATCCATCCATCATAAAAGTGCATCCATCCATCATAAAAGTGCATCAAAGTGCATCCATCCATCATAAAAGTGCATCCATCCATCATAAAAGTGCATCCATCCATCATAAAAGTGCATCCATCCATCCATCATAAAAGTGCATCTATCCATTATAAAAGTGCATCCATCCATCGTAAAAGTGCATCTATCCATCCATCATAAAAGTGCATCCATCCATCATAAAAGTGCATCCATCCATCATAAAAGTGCATCCGTCCATCATAAAAGTGCATCCGTCCATCATAAAAGTGCATCTATCCATCATAAAAGTGCATCTATCCATCATAAAAGTGCATCCGTCCATCATAAAAGTGCATCTATCCATCCATCATAAAAGTGCATCCATCCATCATAAAAGTGCATCCATCCATCATAAAAGTGCATCCGTCCATCATAAAAGTGCATCCGTCCATCATAAAAGTGCATCTATCCATCATAAAAGTGCATCCGTCCATCATAAAAGTGCATCCGTCCATCATAAAAGTGCATCCGTCCATCATAAAAGTGCATCCGTCCATCATAAAAGTGCATCTATCCATCATAAAAGTGCATCCGTCCATCATAAAAGTGCATCTATCCATCATAAAAGTGCATCTATCCATCATAAAAGTGCATCTGTCCATCATAAAAGTGCATCTATCCATCATAAAAGTGCATCTATCCATCATAAAAGTGCATCTGTCCATCATAAAAGTGCATCCCTCACACTGCACATTTAGTTCCATTGACTTCCATTCAAACGCATGCAAATGTGTGAGACTGGAAATACAAGCTCATTTCGCTTTGTTCCAAAGTTTAAGTTTGGTGAACTCATGTTTATAAAAAGACGCTTTGCAGTGTCACGCTCAAAGTTAGGGCTGTCACGATTCCTCGTCATTATTAGTTAAACCGAACTGTGAGATTCTGTGCTTTAACATTGTGCCAAACTGCGTGACATTCCTCGTTATTCAGTAAGTGACGTTTTTATGACTGCATTCAGTTTGTGTGAATCCTGCAATGAACCACAAATGCTTGTTCCATATTATTGACCGTTTTTCAAGGAAATTGCGCTCAGTGATGTAGATCACAAACACAATACCTGATCAATAAAGCAGACGCTCTTAGACAGGACGAGATCATTGATTTGACTTCATATGGTGGGAAAGGAAAGCCAGTGTATAAGGGATTCTGTCACCATGGCAACATCGCCTGGGCTTATATCGCCCGGGTGTTTTCAGCCGATGTAAGTCTTGTAGTAATGAAGCTGTCAGCGGTTTCACGCACAGGACTGTCAGATAATTGGGTGGAGAACAAACGATCGGCTCAGGTCAGATTTAACCAACCGCTGGAAGGAACGTCCGTTTATGTGTTTATACCAGACATTTCTCATCATATGATCCGAGCTGCTCTGCACATTCATTTGATATATTTATGAACTCTCACTAGATAATGACTATTGACTCTTTTTGGTGTGTTCTAGTTGAAACATCTCAGATGAAGCATAACTGAGACGTCCAGTATAGAAATGGTTCTCCCAAATGATCCACACTGGGTTTGTGTATTTGACATTTTGCTGGCTTGTCCAATTTAGACTTTCAATATGACTTTTTCAGCCTTGTAGCTTCATTTACAGCCAGTTAACGAGCCAATTAAATTCTGCCCTGCTTAAAACACCAGCAAACCAGCTTTGAGTGTGAAGCCTGTATTTTTCTGCTCATATTAATTGCACCATAAAAAAATTATTTGAGCTGTAAGGTGTCTATAAATCACCCTATAAAGATTGGACTGCACTTTTATAAAGGATATGAGATGCACTTTTATGATGGATAGATGCACTTTTATGATTGATGGATAGATGCACTTATGATGGATAGATGCACTTATGATGGATAGATGCACTTTTATGATAGATGGATGCACTTTTATGATTGATGGATGCACTTTTATGATGGATGGATGCACTTTTATGATAGATGGATGCACTTTTATGATTGATGGATGCACTTTTATGATGGATAGATGCACTTTTATGAAGGATTGATGCACTTTTATGATTGATGGATGCACTTTTATGATGGATAGATGCACTTTTATGAAGGATTGATGCACTTTTATGATTGATGGATGCACTTTTATGATGGATAGATGCACTTTTATGAAGGATTGATGCACTTTTATGATTGATGGATAGATGCACTTTTATGAAGGATGGATAGATGCACTTTTATGATAGATGGATGCACTTTTATGATTGATGGATGCACTTTTATGATGGATAGATGCACTTTTATGATGGATGGATGCACTTTTATGATGGACAGATGCACTTTTATGATGGATAGATGCACTTTTATGATAGATGGATGCACTTTTATGATTGATGGATGCACTTTTATGATGGATGGATGCACTTTTATGATAGATGGATGCACTTTTATGATTGATGGATGCACTTTTATGATGGACAGATGAACTTTTATGATGGATAGATGCACTTTTATGATAGATGGATGCACTTTTATGATTGATGGATGCACTTTTATGATGGATAGATGCACTTTTATGAAGGATTGATGCACTTTTATGATTGATGGATGCACTTTTATGATGGATAGATGCACTTTTATGAAGGATTGATGCACTTTTATGATTGATGGATAGATGCACTTTTATGAAGGATGGATAGATGCACTTTTATAAAGGATTGATGCACTTTTATGATTGATGGATGCACTTTTATGATGGATAGATGCACTTTTATGATGGATGGATGCACTTTTATGATGGATAGATGCACTTTTATGAAGGATTGATGCACTTTTATGATTGATGGATGCACTTTTATGATGGATAGATGCACTTTTATTAGATTAGATTAGATTAGATTCAACTTTATTGTCATTACACAAGTATAAGGCAACGAAATGCAGTTTAGGTCTAACCAGAAGTGCAATAGCAGCAAGTGCAGGATATACAACGTTTGCATAAGTGCAGGACATGGATATGTACTGAATATATATAAATATATCTATAAATAGAGAGATGGTTATTACTATAAACAGAATTTACAGGTGGTTATGTACTATGAATATAATATACAGATGGCTTTTACTATAAACAGAATTTACAGGTGAATATGTACTATGAATATAATATACAGATGGCTATTACTATAAACAGAAATTTACAGTTAGAGGTATACAATGATATGTTAGGCTAAAATGAGGAATATAGCAGTGGATTAGGGTAGTGCAATAAATTATGGACAGAGCTATCCAAAAAAAAGTGTAAAAGTGCAGTGGAAAGTGATTGCATATTACAGTTAGAAGTACGGTGCAAAATACAAATGTAAACAGTTGGTACTGTAAAAACAGTAAAAACAGTCGGCAGTGCAAATGAGCATAATCCAGTTACGGTATGGTAGTGCAAAATGCAAAAGTAAACAGTTGTTACTGTAATAAACAGTCGGTAGTGCAAATAACAAAGTGAAGGCGGATGTGAGGTAGGAGAGTTAGCAGTTTATGAGGGAAGTGGATCAACGGGGGTTTGAGTTCAGTAAAGAGACAGCTCTGGGGAAAAAACTGTTCTTAAGTCTGCTGGTCCTGGTCCGGTGGATCCTGAAACGCCTGCCGGAGGGCAGGAGAGAAAACAGTCTGTGGGCTGGGTGAGAGGAGTCCTTGAGGATGCTGGAGCTCGATGCAGGCAGCGTTTCCTCTGGATGTGCTCGATGGCAGGCAGTGGAGTCCCTGTGATGCGCTGGGCAGTTTTCACCACCCGCTGCAGTGCCTTGCGCTCCGCAACAGAGCAGCTCCCATACCATACTGCCACACAGTTGGTCAGGATGCTTTCTATTGCGCAGCGATAGAAGTTCACCAGGATAGCCGAGGAGAGCTGATTCTTCCTCAGTGTCCTCAGGAAGAAGAGGCGCTGGTGAGCCTTCTTGACCAGGCTGGAGGTGTTGGTCGTCCACGACATGTCCGCCGAGATGTGGATCCCCAGGAACTTGAAACTGGAGACACGCTCAACAGCCATTCCATTGATGTGGATGGTGTCGTGTGTGCCTCTTGACTCCTTCCTGAAGTCCACGATGAGCTCCTTCGTTTTGGTGGTGTTGAGGAGCAGGTTATTATCAGCGCACCATGTGGCCAG
Source organism: Gobio occitaniae (assembly GCA_033150135.1). Taxonomy (NCBI): domain Eukaryota; kingdom Metazoa; phylum Chordata; class Actinopteri; order Cypriniformes; family Gobionidae; genus Gobio; species Gobio occitaniae. The sequence continues at coordinate 12,409 of JARQWZ010006952.1, forward strand.
GTGCTGGATCTCTTCCCTGTAGGCAGTCTCATCGTTGTTGCTGATGAGACCAATCACCGTAGTGTCGTCCGCAAACTTGACGATGGAATTATATCCATACACAGGCTTGCAGTCGGAGGTAAAGAGGGAGTAGAGAAACGGACTTAGCACACAGCCCTGTGGTACGCCAGTGTTAAGAGTGATGGATGTGGAGCAGGTGAATCCTGATCGAACATTCTGGGGTCTGTCAGTTAGGAAGTCCAAAATCCAGTTACACATTGAAGTGTTGATGCCCAGGTCTCCAAGTTTGGCAATTAACTTGGTTGGGATGACAGTGTTGAATGCTGAGCTGAAGTCAACAAACAGCATACGTGCGTAAGTGTTCTTATTGTCCAGGTGAGTGAGCACAGAGTGCAGTGCCATGGAAACGGCATCCTCTGTGCTCCTATTGCTGCGGTAGGCAAACTGGTGTGAGTCCAATGTGGATGGTAGAGAGTCTTTTAGGTGCTCCAGGACCAGCCGCTCAAAGCACTTCATGACGATGGGTGTGAGTGCTACAGGGCGGTAGTCATTAGGGCACCTCGGGCTAGAGTGTTTTGGCACTGGCACAATGGAAGTGCGTTTGAAGCATGTCGGTACAGCTGCTTGGGCAAGAGACAGGTTGAAAATGTCTGTAAAAACCCCAGCGAGCTGCTCCGCACATGCCCTGAGCACACGACCAGGGATGTTGTCTGGTCCAGCAGCCTTGTGTGCGCTGATCCGGCTCAGTGCCTTGCAGACATCTGTGGAGGAGAGTGTGATTGGTGGGTCAGCTGAGGGTTTGAGCTTGGTGGCAGTTTCTCTGTTGTCTCTTTCAAAGCGAGCGTAAAAGTGGTTTAGCTCGTTCAGGAAGTTGACATCAGTGGCTGCGGGGGTGGAGTGGGGGGGTTTGTAGTCACTGATGGCCTGAATGCCCTGCCACATGCGTCGAGGGTCAGAGTTGGAAAAGAGTCCCTCTATCTTTAGCTTGTAGCAGTGCTTGGCCTTTTTGATGCCCCTCTTCAGGTTTGCTCTGGATGTACTGTAGGCTTGTGCATCTCCTGATCTGAAGGCAGTATTGCGTGACTTCAGCAGGAGTCGAACTTCCCTGTTCATCCATGGCTTCTGATTTGGGTATGTGGTGATCTGTTTCTGGGTTGTAACACTGTCGATGGTGGTATTGATATGATCCAATACAGAGGAAGTGAATGAGTCAATGTCCGTGTGAGCGCCACTGGTGGCTTGAGAAGCAAACACACTCCAGTCTGTGTTTAGAAACCTTTCCTGGAGTGTGGAATCTGCCCCCGCAGGCCACACCTTGATGGTCTTTACTGATGGTTTCACACGGTTGATGAGGGGTGAATATTTGGGGCTGAGGAACAAAGAGAGGTGGTCTGACTGTCCCAGGTGGGGGAGGGGTGTTGCAACGTAAGCTCCCGCCATGTTTGTGTAAACATGGTCTAAGGTTTTGTTTCCTCTGGTGTGGCAGGAAACATGCTGGTGAAACTTGGGTAGCACTGACTTTAAGTTTGAATGATTAAAGTCACCTGCAACAATAAAAGCAGCTTCCGGGTGATCAGTCTGTTGTTTACTGATGGCTGCGTGAAGTTCTTTCATAGCAAGCTTGGCATCAGCATCCGGAGGAATATAGGCTGCAGTGATAATAGTGGAGGTGAACTCCCGCGGCAGATAAAACGGTCTACATTTAACCATGAGAAACTCGAGGTTAGCTGAACAATGACTCCCAACAATAGCAGAGTTTGTGCACCAGGCTTTGTTAATGTAAATGCACAATCCACCGCCTCTGCTCTTCCCGGAGCCATCTAATGTTCTATCCGCCCGGAGCGTGTGGCATCCCGCTAGCTCAATAGCGGTGTCCGGTATTCCGCCGTTTAGCCAGGTTTCCGTGAAGATTAGGACGTTACAGTTCAAAAGTTTCTTGCTGTGTGTGATGCTGAGTCGAATCTCCTCCATTTTGTTCACTAGCGACCGTACATTGGCAAGGAAAATACTGGGTAAAGAGAGCCGATGTGGGGTTAGCCTTAGCTTTAGCCTTAGCTTAGCTCTCAGACCTCCGCGTTTTCCCCGCCTTTGTTTACGATCTCGGCGCCGCCTGCGAGCACTTCCGCCCGGCCGGGTAGAGTGCATCGCCTCGGGCGTCCTAGCGATCTCAGGAAGGAGTCGAAGATTGTCCATAAAACTGTCGGAAATTCGCAAACCAATATCCAAAATCTCACCACGGGTGTACGATGTTAAGGCACAACTATTCTGAACGAACAGACCCGAGATGAGCAAGAAAAATACCGCAAAATTGCAGAATCTGGAGAGAACCTGAGCCTCGCGAACTACTCGCGCCGCCATCTTGGATTCCAAATAAAGCAGATGATGAATATGATGAATAGATGCACTTTTATGATGGATAGATGCACTTTTATGATAGATGGATGCACTTTTATGATTGATGGATGCACTTTTTTGATGGATAGATGCACTTTTATGAAGGATTGATGCACTTTTATGATTGATGGATAGATGCACTTTTATGAAGGACAGATGCACTTTTATGATTGATGGATAGATGCACTTTTATGATGGACAGATGCACCTTTATGAAGGATGGATGCACTTTTATGAAGGATAGATGCACTTTTATGAAGGATGGATGCACTTTTATGATGGATGGATGCACTTTTATGATGGATGGATGCACTTTTATAATGGATGGATGCACTTTTATGATGGATGGATGCACTTTTATGATGGATGGATGCACTTTTATAATGGATGGATGCACTTTTATGAAGGATAGATGCACTTTTATGATGGATGGATGCACTTTTATGATGGACAGATGCACTTTTATGAAGGATGGATGCACTTTTATGATGGATGGATGCACTTTTATGATGGATGGATGCACTTTTATAATGGATAGATGCACTTTTATGATGGATGGATGCACTTTTATAATGGATAGATGCACTTTTATGATGGATGGATGCACTTTTATGATGGACAGATGCACTTTTATGAAGGATGGATGCACTTTTATGATGGATGGATGCACTTTTATGATGGATGGATGCACTTTTATGAAGGATAGATGCACTTTTATGATGGACAGATGCACTTTTATAATGGATAGATGCACTTTTATGATGGACAGATGCACTTTTATGAAGGATGGATGCACTTTTATGATGGATGGATGCACTTTTATGATGGATGGATGCACTTTTATGATGGACAGATGCACTTTTATGAAGGATGGATGCACTTTTATGATGGATGGATGCACTTTTATGATGGACAGATGCACTTTTATGAAGGATGGATGCACTTTTATGATGGATGGATGCACTTTTATGATGGATGGATGCACTTTTATGATGGACAGATGCACTTTTATGAAGGATGGATGCACTTTTATGATGGATGGATGCACTTTTATGATGGATGGATGCACATTTATGATGGACAGATGCACTTTTATGAAGGATGGATGCACTTTTATGATGGATGGATGCACTTTTATGATGGATGGATGCACTTTTATGATGGATGGATGCACTTTTATAATGGATGGATGCACTTTTATGATGGATGGATGCACTTTTATGATGGATGGATGCACTTTTATAATGGATGGATGCACTTTTATGAAGGATAGATGCACTTTTATGATGGACGGATGCACTTTTATGATGGACAGATGCACTTTTATAATGGATAGATGCACTTTTATGATTGGATGAACTTTTATGATGGACAGATGCACTTTTATGATGGATAGATGCACTTTTATGATGGACAGATGCACCTTTATGAAGGATGGATGCACCTTTATGAAGGATAGATGCACTTTTATGATTGATGGATGGATGCACTTTTATTATGGATGGATGCACTTTTATGATTGATGAATGGATGCACATTTATGATGGATGGATGCACTTTTATGAAGGATGGATGCACTTTTATAATGGATGGATGCACTTTTATAATGGATGGATGCACTTTTATAATGGATCGATGCACTTTTATGATGGATGGATGCACTTTTATGATTGATGGATGCACTTTTATGATGGACAGATGCACTTTTATGATGGACAGATGCACTTTTATAATGGATGGATGCACTTTTATGATTGATGGATGCACTTTTATGATGGACGGATGCACTTTTATGATGGACAGATGCACTTTTATAATGGATCGATGCACTTTTATGATGGATGGATGCACTTTTATGATTGATGGATGCACTTTTATGATGGATGGATGCACTTTTATGATTGATGGATGCACTTTTATGATGGACGGATGCACTTTTATGATGGACAGATGCACTTTTATGATGGACGGATGCACTTTTATGATGGATGGATGCACTTTTATGATGGATGGATGCACTTTTATGATGGATGGATGCACTTTTATGATGGACAGATGCACTTTTATGATGGATGGGTGCACTTTTATGATGGACAGATGCACTTTTATGATGGATGGATGCACTTTTATGATGGATGGATGCACTTTTATGATGGATGGATGCACTTTTATGATGGATGGATGCACTTTTATGATTGATGGATGCACTTTTATGATGGACAGATGCACTTTTATGATGGATAGATGCACTTTTATGATGGACAGATGCACTTTTATAATGGATGGATGCACTTTTATAATGGATGGATGCACTTTTATAATGGATCGATGCACTTTTATGATGGATGGATGCACTTTTATGATTGATGGATGCACTTTTATGATGGACGGATGCACTTTTATGATGGACAGATGCACTTTTATGATGGACGGATGCACTTTTATGATGGACAGATGCACTTTTATGATGGACAGATGCACTTTTATAATGGATGGATGCACTTTTATGATTGATGGATGCACTTTTATGATGGACGGATGCACTTTTATGATGGACAGATGCACTTTTATAATGGATGGATGCACTTTTATAATGGATGGATGCACTTTTATAATGGATCGATGCACTTTTATGATGGATGGATGCACTTTTATAATGGATGGATGCACTTTTATGATGGACAGATGCACTTTTATGATTGATGGATGCAGTTTTATGATGGACGGATGCACTTTTATGATGGACAGATGCACTTTTATGATGGACGGATGCACTTTTATGATGGATGGATGCACTTTTATGATGGATGGATGCACTTTTATGATGGACAGATGCACTTTTATAATGGATGGATGCACTTTTATAATGGATGGATGCACTTTTATGATGGACAGATGCACTTTTATGATTGATGGATGCAGTTTTATGATGGACGGATGCACTTTTATGATGGACAGATGCACTTTTATGATGGACGGATGCACTTTTATGATGGATGGATGCACTTTTATGATGGATGGATGCACTTTTATGATGGACAGATGCACTTTTATGATGGATGGATGCACTTTTATGATGGACAGATGCACTTTTATGATGGATGGATGCACTTTTATGATGGATGGATGCACTTTTATGATGGATGGATGCACTTTTATGATGGATGCACTTTTATGATGGATGGATGCACTTCTATGATGGATGGATGCACTTTTATGATGGATGGATGCACTTTTATGATGGATGGAAGCACTTTTATGATGGATGGATGCACTTTTATGATGGATAGATGCACTTTTATGATGGATGGATGCACTTTTATGATGGATTGATGCACTTTTATGATGGACAGATGCACTTTTATGATGGATAGATGCACTTTTATGATGGATGGATGCACTTTTATAAAGGATGGATGCACTTTTATGATGGATTGATGCACTTTTATGATGGATGGATGCACTTTTATGAAGGATGGATGCACTTTTATGAAGGATGGATGCACTTTTATAATGGATTGATGCACTTTTATGATGGATAGATGCACTTTTATAATGGATTGATGCACTTTTATGATGGATAGATGCACTTTTATAATGGATTGATGCACTTTTATGATGGACAGATGCACTTTTATGATAGATGGATGCACTTTTATGAAGGATGGATGCACTTTTATAATGGATTGATGCACTTTTATGATGGATAGACCAGATATCTTAGTCCTAGTGATTTTTTCTCCTCCAGGTCTGTCCATCCGCAGTGTGTGTTGGAGAGCTGACAGGATCCTAGCAGGAACTCAAGACAGTGAGATCTTCGAGGTGATGGTGCGAGATCGAGATAAGCCGCTGTTGATCATGCAAGGTCACTCTGAAGGGGAACTCTGGGCCCTCGACCTGCATCCCAAACAACCTCTGGCCGTCACAGGCAGCGATGATCGATCCGTGCGGTCAGTCTCATCCTTCTATTGTCAGGGCTCGACATTAAGCCTGTTCACACGCTTGTCCTTCGCACAAGTAAATCTGTCATTCACTTGTCCGATTAAAACATTTGCTTGTCCCGGATTTTTTTTTGTAAATATAATCTATACTGAAGCAATATTCTCACCAGTGTTTAATCAGCTTTGACATATTTAAATATGCATATTTGTCCTATTTGTACCTTTTTATAAAGGTCATTTTTCCATAATCTTATTAAATATAGGATATGCTTCAGCTTTCCTTTTATATTCTTAAATTTGATCTATAAATTAAATTAGAATAAGACACTATAGGCTGTTACCAATCAAATTAAATCATTTACACTGAAAAATTTGATTATTTTAAATATTTATGAAAATACAAATAAGAAATGTTGGAAAGATGAAACTAAAGCACCAGTAGGTGGCAGAATGTGACCGTTTTAATGAGCGAGTCATTGAGTCGATTCAGTGAAACGGCTGAATCATTAAAGAATTTGGCGGTTGTTTATGAATAGAGCATTGAATCTTTGATTCAACCGATTCATTCAAACGCTGAATCATTCACTAACACACACTGTTGCTGTGAGGTGTGTTATGGTTCTGCAAATGTAAGTGACTTAATGTTAAATAATTGTTTATGGAACTGGCGTATGAAATCAGCCTCATGTTCAGTCGTGATGGTATTCAGGAAAACAACACTCTTGTTAGTGTGATGTTGCTTAACTGTATCATATGTTATAAATATTAAAAAAAATTGACGAATTTACCGACATTAGTCGCCAAAGTTGGAGAAATCGACATTCGTCGTCAAAGTTAAAAAACCGACATTAGTCGTCAAAGTTAAAAAAACGATATTAGTCGTCAAAGTTCGAGAAATCGACATCCGTCGTCAAAGTTCGAGAAATCGACATCCGTCGTCAAAGTTCGAGAAATCGACATCCGTCGTCAAAGTTCGAGAAATCGACATCCGTCGTCAAAGTGAAATCGACATCCGTCGTCAAAGTTCAAGAAATCGACATCCGTCGTCAAAGTTCGAGAAATCGACATCCGTCGTCAAAGTGAAATCGACATCCGTCGTCAAAGTTCGAGAAATCGACATCCGTCGTCAAAGTGAAATCGACATCCGTCGTCAAAGTTCAAGAAATCGACATCCGTCGTCAAAGTTCGAGAAATCGACATCCGTCGTCAAAGTGAAATCGACATCCGTCGTCAAAGTTCAAGAAATCGACATCCGTCGTCAAAGTTCGAGAAATCGACATCCGTCGTCAAAGTGAAATCGACATCCGTCGTCAAAGTTCAAGAAATCGACATCCGTCATCAAAGTGAAATCGACATCCGTCGTCAAAGTTCGAGAAATCGACATCCGTCGTCAAAGTTAAAAAACCGACATTAGTCGTCAAAGTTCGAGAAATCGACATCCGTCATCAAAGTTAAAAAAACAACATTCGTTATTTTTTGTTTTGACGTTTTAACCAGGATACTTGTCCGTTGGGCAAGTACAATTCTTTTTCACTTGCCCCTTCAAAAAATCCACTTGTCCCGGACAAGCGTTAATGTCGAGCCCTGTATTGGATTTCACTTTACACCACATCAGTTCACACAGTTCCCTTTTGATCAAACAAGCCATTCTTTGTGCCCGTCAGACTGTGGAGTTTGTCCGAACACACGTTGATCGCGCGCTGCAACATGGAGGAGGCGGTGCGCAGCGTCTCCTTCAACAACGACGGCTCCCAGCTCGCCCTCGGCATGAAGGACGGCTCCTTCACGGTTCTTCGGGTCAGGTGATCGAATCTGGATTTTATTATATCAGGTGTGTATGCACAAGCTGAGAGTTTGTGTTGTTGTTGAAGGGACATGACGGAGGTGGTCCACATCAAGGACAGGAAGGAGGTCATCCACGAGCTCAAGTTCTCCCCCGATGGCTCTTATCTGGCCGTGGGCTCCAACGACGGGTTTGTGGACATCTACGCTGTGGCCCAGCGCTATAAGAAAGTGGGAGAGTGCAACAAGTCCACATGCTTCATTACGCACCTGGATTGGTCCGTGGACAGCCGATTCCTGCAGACCAATGATGGAGCGGGAGAAAGATTCTTCTACAGGATGCCAAGTAAGATTCTCCATTAATCTGTTTTACGGTAGGGGGCGCTATTACACATCTTCTGAAAGAGAATCTCCTGATCAAAACACAGGCGAAGAAGAAGCAGAAACAAGCAATTGAAGCATTTTTTGGTTTGTTTACAAACAGAGGCTCTGTTGTTTTTGATAAATTGTATGTTCAGATATTCATACATTACTTTTTTGTGAAAATTATCCAAAATGCTGAAATTTTTCTTCAAAAACGCTGGCGGGGAAATCACTAGAGTTTTCACAGTCGTGAAAAACTATTTTATTATTGTGATTTCCAGACCTTGACAATCATCAAAACCTTCTCAAAGGTGAAAAAAGTTTTGATAAATCATTAATAATTGATGGAAAAAAGAAAAGAAAAAAACATTTTACAATTCAATTACATTTCAAAAGTTATTAAAGTTTTAAATATTCACACATTTTAAAATTAATAATAATTCTGGAAAAATTAGGAAAATAATGACACTTTACCATTTATTTAAATTTGAAAAAGTTATTTTAAAATATTTATGCATTAAGTATTTATGCAAATATTGATTTTAATTTTAATTTTTTTTAATTACTAGGCTTTTTACCGTCATATAAAAACATTTTAATATTGTAATTTCCAGACCTTGACAATCATCAAAACCACCGAAGTTAAAAAGGTCTTTTAAAAATCATTAATAATTCATTATTTTACAATTCAATTAAATTTAAAAAGTTATTAAAATATTCATATCAAATAATATCATTTTTTAATTAATAATAATTCTGGAAAAATCAGGAAAATTAATGACACTTTACTATTTATTTACATTTGAAAAACTTTTTAAAATATTTATGCATTAAGTATTTATGCAAATATAAATGATTTTTTTTTTTTAATTACTAGGCTTTTCAACAAAAAATGTTTTTTAAATTGTGATTTCCAAACCTGGAAAATCCTCAAAACCTTCTCAAAAGTGAAAAAGGTCTTTCAAAAATCATTAATAATTCATTAAAACATTTTACAATTCATTTAAGTATTTATGCAAAAATTTAAAAATTTAAAATTAATTACAAGGCTTTTCACAGTCATAAAACAAACATTTAAATATTGTGATTTCCAGACCTGTAAAAATCATCAAAACCTTCTCAAACGTGGAAAAAGGTCTTTCAAAAATCATTAATAATTCATGAAAACATTTTACAATTCATTTAAATTAAAGTTTTAAATAGTTAAAAAAAATTAAATTAATAATAATTCTGTAAAAATATGGAAAATTAATGACACTTTACTATTTATTTACATTTTAAAAACTGTATTTTTTTAACAATATTAAATTAAATTATGCATTTAATATTTATGCAAAAAAAAAAAAAGATTTTTAATTACTAGGCTTTTCACAGTCATACATTTCTTTTTAATTATTATTGTAATTTCCAGACCTGGAAAATCATCAAAACCTTCTCAGAAGGGAAAAAGGGCTAATAATAATTCTGGAAAAAATCTGGAAACTTAAAGTTTTAAATATTTATGCAAATATTAATTGTGATTTCCAGACCTGTAAAAATCCTCAAAAGCGGGTGCTTGTGAAAAAGGTCTTGCATTTATAATTTATGGAAAGTTATGGAAATTTATGGAAAGTCTTGAAAATTAGTAATGAAATTAGTAAAAGTTTTAAATATTTCACGGCTTAATATCACGGTTGCATGCAAGTTGGCAAGATTCAAATTTTCAGACATTTTTGTCTTATTGGAGACATTTATACATTAAAAAAAGTCTATTAATTTCAGGAAATTAGTACTGTACATGACTGTCACGATTCACCAGTGAGAATGCCCCTAATTACCACCAAAGGGCACTCCACCGCAGACTGTCCTTCCATCAAAGACTACATTACCCATAATCCTTTGCCCGGACTCATTGTTTCCACCTGTCTCTCATTCATCTCATTACCTCTGCCTATATCTAGCCTGTTCATCCTGTCATTCACTGCAAAGTCTTGTTTTGTCTGTCCAGCATTACTGAGCGTTTTCCATGTTCCTGGTTTTTGATATCTGCCCATGTCCTGGTTTTTGATATCTGCCCATGTCCTGGTTTTCTTGTGCCTGTCTCACCCTCTGGATGTTTGTTTGATTGGACTGATTCACTGTGCTCTGACCTTTTGCCTATTTAATGGACTACGGACTTTGGAATGTGCTACAAATAAACTGCATTTGGATCTTCTTTCCTCCACCAAAGCTTTTTCTCAATTCTTGTCCAGTGATCAGCAAAGCTCATGAACCGCTGAATGACGTACTGTACTCTAGGATCATCTCTATTTTATGAATCATGCTTACAGTATAGCTGAAGATAATCCACTGTTCCCTGTTCTTAGCCGGGAAATACCTGCCGAAGGAGGAAGCCAAAGGAATCCATTGGATGACGTGGACATGTGTTCTCGGACCGGAGGTGAATGGAATATGGCCTAAATATTCCAACGTCAATGACATCAATTCTGTGGATGCCAACTACAGCAGTGCCGCCCTGGTGACGGGCGACGACTTCGGCCTGGTCAAACTCCTCCGATTCCCCTGTCTCAAGAAAGGTCAGATTATCCAAACGCATCCCAATGTGATCCATGCACGGGTAAACCAGTGTGTGTGCTAACAAATGTCATTCTTTAGCTGCCAAATTCAAGAAATACATCGGCCACTCTGCCCATGTGACCAATGTGCGCTGGTCACATGACCTGCAGTGGGTTCTGAGCACGGGCGGAGCGGATCACTCCGTCTTCCAGTGGAGGTTTCTGCCGGAAGGAGTCATGAATGGCGTTTTGGAGCCACTGCTGCAAGGTGAGAATCCTTAAAGTCAAATCTACTTTATTTATACACTGCAAAAAATGCTTTTCTTACTTAGTATTTTTGTCTTGTTTCTGGTCCAAACATCTAAAAATTCTCAAAACAAGAAGCATTTACTAGCCAAAAAAAAATTATTGTCTTGTTTTGTGGGGAAATCACTCAAAATGAAGTGAGTTTTTGCTTAAAATAAGCAAAATAATCTGCCAATGATGTAAGCAAAATAATTTTAATTCAAACAGAAAACAAGATTATTTTGCTTACCGCATTGGCAGATTATTTTGCTTATTTTAAGCAAAAACTCCCTTAATTTGGAGTTATTTTCCCCCAAAACAAGACGACAACTTTTGCTTGTCTAGTAAATGCTTCTTAATGAAAGATTTTTTTAGATATTTTGACTGAAAACAAGACAAAAATACTAAGTAAGAAAAGCATTTTTTGCAGTGTATAGCGCTTTTAGCAATGCAAATTGTTTCAAAGCAGCTTCACAGTGTTAAACCGGAAAATAATGCAGCATCTTTTTTTTCAGCCGTATAGCCGTTCTGGAGAAAACGCTGATGTCATCAGTTCATTTCAATTATCATACAGTGACAGTGTGGGCTTTAGATCAGTAATTTTAGTTTATATGGTTAATTTAGTTTAATAATTAGATTTATTTGGATATTTAGTTGAAAAATGTAGAAAAAATGTAGTGTCCCCAACTGAGCAAGCCAAGCCAGAGGCAACAGTGGCAAAGAAACCGAAACCCCATCAGGAGACCTAATGTAGAAAAATAAACCTTGGAGAAACCAGGCTCAGTCGGGGGGGCAGTTCTCCTCTGGCCAATTAACTAGCAGTGTATGATTATTATTCTGGCAGCTTTACAGATCAAAAACGGAATAGAAAGGAGGGTAACACTTTATTTTACACGTTACAGTGAATTCTACATCATGCCACTAACCCTAAACCAAACCCCAATCCTAACCCTATAGTAAGTACATGTAACCGAAATGAGTGTTGACGTTTTAGGGCCCTATTTTAACAATCTGAGCTCATGGTGCAGGTGCACTTAGGGCGTGTCCGAATCCACTTTTGCTATCTGCGGTGGCGCGCCCGGCTCATGGTCTAAAAGAGTCGTCCCTCGTCTCTTGTTTTGGGTGTAACGTGCAGTAAACCAATCAGAGTCTCATCTCCCTTTCCCTTTAAAAGCCAGTTGCGCTCGCGCCATGAGTGGATTCACTATTTACATGAGGAGAGACTGAACGCTTCTCCAGAGATGAATCCTTTATTTTTTAATATATAAAAGTGTGTGTGTGTCTAATAAGCAG
>JARQWZ010006952.1:27500-44391 GCA_033150135.1 Gobio occitaniae
GTGTATCATGTGGCGGCTGTAGCGGTGGTGTATAACAGACAGCAGCACACACAGCGCTTTTACCTCGGCCATGACGACGACATCCTGAGCCTCACTGTGCACCCGCTCAAAGATTACGTGGCCACCGGACAGGTGAGAGGACTGACGTCATCAGGGTTTCCGCAGGGTCTTAAAGGGTTAGTTCACCCAAAAATGTAAATTCTGTCATTAATTCCTCACCCTCATGTGGTTGGACACCCGTCAGACCTCCGTTCATCTTCAGACACAAATGAAGATATTTTAGTGTAAATCTGATGCTGAGAAAGGCTTCAGATAGGCCTCCAATGGCATTCAGTACATTTACACTCACAAGACCCATAAAAGGCACTAAAAACGTCATGACAAAGTCCATCTCACCACAGTGACTCTACAATAATTTTACGATGAGACAATAGTTTTTGTGCGCAAAAAAAAAATCAAAATAACACCTTTATCCAACTTGTTCTTGTCTTCCGTGTGTGCCTCCACGACGCATGCGTGAGAATATGACGTAGCGCCGGCGTTCGGGAATCCATGAAATGCGCACTTTAGCCCCATTTTGAGAACTACGCCGAGACCTAAAGCACGATCAATGTAGAATCCAACAGCTTAGACACGCGCGTCTTCCTCTGCTCGTAAACAAATCTCTTCTGGGTCATGTGTCCGAACGCCGGATCTGCGTCATATTCTCACGCATGCGTCGTGGAGACACACACGGAAGAAAATAACAAGTTGGATAAAGGTGTTATTTTGATTTTTTTTGCGCACAAAAACTATTGTCGTCGCATCGTAAAATTATTGTAGAGCCACTGTGGTGAGATGGACTTTGTCATGACGTTTTTAGTGCCTTTTATGGGTCTTGTGAGTGTAAATGTACTGAATGCCAATGGAGGCCTATCTGAAGCCTTTCTCAGCATCAGCTTTACACTAAAATATCTTCATTTGTGTCTGAAGATGAACGGAGGTCTGACGGGTGTCCAACGACATGAGGGTGAGGAATTAATGACAGAATTTACATTTTTGGGTGAACTAACCCTTTAAAAAGTCTAAAAAAGTCTAAAATTTCAAAATCTAAATTGTATGCCTTAAAAAGTCTTAAATTCCCTGAAGTATTCTGTTCTAGGTCTTAAATAATTTTAAACAGGTCTTAATTTTCCTACGTCCATGTAACGTTACCTCTAATGCTCATGGAAATCCTGCAGCACTTTAGAATGTTTAAGTAGTCCAAATATAATACGACTAGAAATGAGACCAATATGCAGCTTATATTGCAGCCAATCAGCTTTTGTGTTATTGGAGTCTATTTCAGATTTTACCACAGACACATAAAACAGATTTTATTCTTCAGCTAATAGTCCTCCAGTTTTTTGTGTTTCTGCAATTACTAAATATAATATAAAATCAACATGCATTTTTTGAGATCCTGCATTATTTTTAAACCAAAATAAACAAGATTTATGTATTTCGTTTTTTATTATTGTCATGTGTAGCTATTGTGCATTTAACATAATGCATAATATGGTAAATGTGGTGTCCTAATTATGAAAAAAAAAATGCAAATTATAATTTCTGGAAATTACCACCACAAAATCAGTCATTTTGATCTCAAAAATCACCACAAAAAAAAAAGTTACGAAATCCTGGTGGGATTGAGCTATGAGGAAGTGCAAGTTTATCGATTTGTTCAATTTGAATAAATTAATTTACTTTGCAAGTAAATTTGACTGCATTTCCTTTATAGGTCTTAAATTTAATTCATAATGGTCTTAAAAAGGTCTCAAAAAGTCTTAAATTTGACTTGGTGAAACTTGCAGAAACCCTGGTCATTTACACAAGTCTGATTCTGATCATATGAATATGCTCTGCATTATTTGATTGGATCAGGACGGGATTTGAGCACAGACTTCATTCATATTGCATTCAGTTGGTGATCATGTTATCCAGTGTGTGAAGCATATGTTGAAATGGCATGTGTGTGTGTGTGTGTGTGTGTGTGTGTGTGTGTGTCAGGTGGGTCGAGATCCGGCCATCCATGTGTGGGACATCCAGACGCTCAAGTGCTTATCTCTACTGAAGGGTCAACATCAGCGAGGGGTGTGTGCTCTAGAGTTCACAGGTCAGACTTCACGGACATCAGATAAGAAGCTTTTCTGAGTTTAAATGTATGTTAAATAGGAAGGGATGGGTATCGGAAACAGGTTCCGTTTTAAAAACCGGTTCCAAATTTCCCCAGAACCAGTGATTCGTTAAGAAACGCATGCTTCGGTTCCGTTTATCGGTTCCTGTGTGTGCATTTTAATGTGATTTTAAACCATTTAAGCTCAAAAGACTCACGTGTGCTGTTTTCTGTGCTGCACACACACACACGTTTGTTTTTGTGAAATGTGAGGACATTCCATAGGCGAAATGTTTTTTTATACCGTACAAACCGTATTTTCAATCCCCTTACACTGCCCCTAAACCTACCCATCACACACACACACACACACACACACACTGCCCCTAAACCTACCCATCACAGGAGACTGTGCAGTTCACTTTCTGTGAAAAAAACCTCATTCTGTGATTTATAAGCATTTTGAAAAGTGAGGACATGGGGAACGTCCTCATATTTCACCCTCTTTTTGTAATACCCATGTCATTATACACATTTGTGTCCTGATATTTCACAAAAACATGCCCACACACACACGCACATACAGAACGGCTTCTCATAGTGAACAATGCGCAATAATGAGTTCTCTCCCTCGTCTTTTTGCACAGCACACGAACGAACACACACACACAAATATGTCAAAATGTTCTGGTTAACACAGTCAGTTATGTCTTAAAGGGACACGCCACTTTTTTTGGACTCATTTTCCATCTCCTCTAGAGTTGAACAGTTGAGTTTGACCGTTTTCCACTCAGCCGATCTCCGGGTCTGGTGCTAGCACTGTTAGCATAGCTTAGCATAGATCATTGAATCTGATTAGACCGTTAGCGTCTCGCTCAAAAATGACCAAAGAGTTTCCATATTTCTCCTGTTTAAAACTCGACTCTTCTGTAGTGACATCATGTACTAAGACCGGCGGGAAATGAGAAGTTGTGAATTTCTAGGCCGATATGGCAGGAACTATTCTCTCATTCCGGCGTAATGATCAAGAGCTGTGAGCCGCCCCATGAGTGCAGCGGCATATTTTCAAAAATAGTGGCATGTTCCTTTAAGACAGTTGAGAAGAAAAGATAAAAACGAGTGTGTAACAGTATATTGGATCCGTGCAGCTCTGAACCCGACTAATGCAGATTTTCTTTACCACATAAATAATTATGGGGACATGTTGAATTGATATTAATGTTTTAAATCTTACCTGTTTATAAATCTATTTTGTACAGCGCACAAAACAATCGTCCAGACAAGATGATCACAAAAAACGGAGACGCAAGTTGCATTTGAATGAAGCGAGAGAGCGTGGATGTGCTCTGTGTTATAATGCGTTGCTATTGACGATGGTCATTATAAGGAAGGAAATGCTACAGAATAGAATCTAGCTTAAAAAGTGCATAGAGACGGTTGTTTTATTTGTTGTTTATTGATTTTCAAATATATAACTTGAAATGTTGAATGTTGAAATGTTTTCAGTGTGTGCATCTGTTCTTTTTGAACACTTTCATCTCATTTTAAAGCTGCACTATGTAAGTTTTCCGTCCGCTAGAGGTCGTCTATTCAGAACAAAGGCGTAGTTTGATGATGCCACGTTTGAGCGCAGAATCCTGGGTCATGTGGTCTTCAGCTCACAGCCGGTGGGAAAGAAGCGGAACAGGACTCGGGCAGAAATCATGTGGATGTGATTATTAACGTTACTGTAGTGAAGCAGAGCAGGAGCGAGTGTTGTGGAGCTGAGGAACCGCTGGAGCGATTGTTCATAAGATCAACACAACAGACGCCTCGCGAGCAGCAGGACTTTTATTATGACAGTCGCCTCACGAGCAGCGGGACTTTTATGACAGTCACCTCGCGAGCAGCGGGACTTTTATTATGACAGTCGCCTCGCGAGCAGCGGGACTTTTATTATGACAGTCGCCTCACGAGCAGCGGGACTTTTATGACAGTCGCCTCGCGAGCAGCGGGACTTTTATGACAGTCGCCTCGCGAGCAGCGGGACTTTTATGACAGTCGCCTCACGAGCAGCGGGACTTTTATGACTGTCGCCTCGCGAGCAGCGGGACTTTTATTATGACAGTCGCCTCGCGAGCAGCGGGACTTTTATGACAGTCGCCTCACGAGCAGCGGGACTTTTATGACTGTCGCCTCACGAGCAGCGGGACTTTTATGACTGTCGCCTCGCGAGCAGCGGGACTTTTATGACTGTCGCCTCGCGAGCAGCGGGACTTTTATGACTGTCGCCTTGCGAGCAGCGGGACTTTTATTATGACAGTCGCCTCGCGAGCAGCGGGACTTTTATTATGACAGTCGCCTCGTGAGCAGCGGGACTTTTATGACTGTCGCCTCGCGAGCAGCGGGACTTTTATTATGACAGTCGCCTCACGAGCAGCGGGACTTTTATGACTGTCGCCTCGCGAGCAGCGGGACTTTTATTATGACAGTCGCCTCGCGAGCAGCGGGACTTTTATGACAGTCGCCTCACGAGCAGCGGGACTTTTATGACTGTCGCCTCACGAGCAGCGGGACTTTTATGACTGTCGCCTCGCGAGCAGCGGGACTTTTATGACTGTCGCCTCGCGAGCAGCGGGACTTTTATGACTGTCGCCTTGCGAGCAGCGGGACTTTTATTATGACAGTCGCCTCGCGAGCAGCGGGACTTTTATTATGACAGTCGCCTCGTGAGCAGCGGGACTTTTATTATGACAGTCGCCTCGCGAGCAGCGGGACTTTTATTATGACAGTCGCCTCGCGAGCAGCGGGACTTTTATTATGACAGTCGCCTCGCGAGCAGCGGGACTTTTATTATGACAGTCGCCTCGCGAGCAGCGGGACTTTTATTATGACGGTCGCCTCGCGAGCAGCGGGACTTTTATTATGACAGTCGCCTCATGAGCAGCAGGACTTTTATTGTGACAGTCGCCTCACGAGCAGTAGGACTTTTATGACAGTCACCTCGCGAGCAGCGGGACTTTTATTATGACAGTCGCCTCGCGAGCAGCGGGACTTTTATTATGACAGTCGCCTCACGAGCAGCGGGACTTTTATTATGACGGTCGCCTCACGAGCAGCGGGACTTTTATTATGACAGTCGCCTCGCGAGCAGCGGGACTTTTATTATGACCTAGTCGGCGTATTTTATCTTGTTCACACTGCAGTGAGAGTAAAGCGCTTCTGCAGAATAAAACCGCGAACCGAGGGGAACACGGATATGATGTCATTGACAGGCCACGCCCTCACATGTCCCGGTTCCTCTGGTAAAATAGCATCTCACCATTTACAAATAGCTGGACACATTTGGGATATTGTAAGTACTCGACTGAACAACATATATAACACTGGCCTAGTGGTGTTTGGATATTTTTTTGAAAAAATGTTACATAGTGCAGCTTTAACAAAACCATGATAATATTGATAATCGTAATAATTTGGGTCACTATAATCGTGATGAGATTTTAATACCGTCCCATCCCTATTTAAAATAGAACTCTTTTGTAACATTCTAAATGCTTTACTGTCAACTTTTGATGATTTTAGTGTGCGTTTATGGGTCTCGTTCTGTTATTTCTCTGTGTAGCGGATGGAAAGAGTTTAGTGTCTGTGGGGATCGATGAAGACCATTCCATAGTCATCTGGGACTGGAAAAAGGGCGAAAAAGTGGCCAAGTCCAGGTAAAACAAACCCATTCAACCCTTAAATGCATGACTGTTTCGCCAAACATTCTTACATATTGGGGTCTTTAGCGACCCGGATCTATATCTAACATGGATAGATCTATACCTGCCGCGATAATATATAAAACTCCTGATATTAGAGTAACAATTACAGAAGAATAAAATAAAACATATTTCATTCCCTTTTGGAGCTTGGAAGGGTTCAGGTTGAGCAGATGTTTTATACCATCACCACTGTCCTCATCAGAGCTCATTTCCCAGTACATTCTGCATCTGGATCATATTCATGATCAGAGCCGGCCCAAGGCATAAGCGAACTAAACGGCTGCTTAGGGCCCCTTTGGCCACCAGGGGGCCCCCAAGAGCACATTAAATGACTTCTTGCTGCTTGTAATTTAATGATGATTGAAATTGTGAAATAGCCTTAAACAATTACTAAATAAACTGCAAAATGGTAAGTTTTCTAATAAATGCACGGATTGATTCTGACAGCGCTGCACAAGCTCGCGCCGTCATTGGCTGGACACTATTCGCTAGCAGGGTTCAAAGTCCAAAGTGCGAATAATCAGCGCTGAAACTGTGCTACTCATTAGTTGCTCGGTAACCTTTTTATAAATGAATGGATTTGAGAATGTGATATGGTTTAGTGCGAGTATCTTATCTGACGTGCTGCATGTTGTGGAGTACAGCATAGCTTTCAGTTTATCAGTAAGATAAATGTTTTTTTTTTTTTTCTGCGAGTGCTATATCGTCCCGTTGGAATTATATGGTTCTATCTGACATTTTTGTCAAAATTGAGTTATTCATATATTCTTATTCTGTGACAACTTCTTTACATTATGTGATGTTGTTTTTAAGTTGTGTACATTTTGGAACTTTTTATTTAGAAAATAAAAAGGTTCTTTCTACACAGTCAAATGGAATGCAAAATACTGTAAAGCTCAATATCTCAAAACCAGTCAGAATGCAGATAAAATCGTATAATTCCAAGGTGGCGATATGTTTGAGTCGCTTGCGATTAACATTTGGGAACGCAACATGCGTCAAACATCTTCCCAAATTCATAATGAGAATATAAATCTAAGGTCTTCCTGCGTGTTTCTGCCAAAATAAAAGCTATGTTTAAAGGTCCCATGGCATGGCATTTTTGTATCATTTTATAGTGTTTCCTGAGGTGTACTTATATTGTTAGTATGATTTTTACATCATAAAATGTCATAATTCAGAAATAAAAGGCATTTTGTCTATACTGCTGTTTGCCCTGTGGCTGAATGCCCTGCTTCAAGAGGCGTGTCCGCTGTGAGACTTCAGTAAAAACGCCCACTGTTGTGATTGGCTGACATCTTTGCATTTGTAATGAGCGGAGGGGGCGTGGTTTAACGAGGTCTACGACGCACGAGCTGCTGCCAGAGAGACGGATGGACCTGAGTTCACTTCTCATCAGTTCTCTCAGCATGTCTCAGTTCAGGGTGAACTGTTGTAGATACAGCATATACTTCAGGTTATTAGTCTATTTCTAGTCGGAGGGGCTGTCACTCATGTCAGAAAGTTAGTAACTTTAGTAAATTATGGATCAGCGCTGACTGGAGACGCGAACCGTTTAGAACGATTCAGTCCGATTTGGTGAACTGGTTCGGTTCACTAAAAAGAACCGATTCAAAATAATGATTCGGTCGCGAACCGGACATCACGGAGACGGAGCGATTGCTAACAAAGTTATTTATAGTAACTACGGAGTTGTGAGAGCGCTGTCTATCAGCGTGAGTTTATTGTGTTTGTATCTGAGAGTTATGAATAAACACGAGTCCCAATCACGCCGAGTCCGTCTTCATCATTATTCTACCAACTTTGTAACACATGAAATGTACCATTACAGCGAGATGAACGAGTTAGTAAGTTTGGTTAAAGCATTATTTCTATATATTTTCCAATCATATGAAAAGCGTCAGTGACGCGCATTGAGTAACTTACACAGCGCAAACAAAGACACAACAGCAGTAATCGAATGTAATCCAGTTTATTGTGGGGAAAGCTGGCTAGCCTAGCCGGATATCCTCACGCTTACCCCCCTTCTGCTTAATCTCACGCCGCGTTTGGTGCCTCCGCTGTGGGCCAGATGCAGTACTGGGGGTCGGGGATGTTGAAGGCCGAGCTTCGGCGTGCGTGAGGTTTATCGCTAAAGATGTGGCTCTGCCGATGTTAAGCAGAAACTCCCAACTGTATGTACATTTAAGAACAGATAGACGCGACGAGGACGTACTAAAACACTGACTCACAAGATAGAAAACACGAAAACACCGTTCTGTCGGGAGAGAGAGAAGCCGCAGTGTGTGCACGAATAATAAATAATTAGCTACACATAAGAAATCACTGATCACAGATCAGAAGGAACTGAAAAAAAGACTTCTGTTTTCATTTGTACATCCAAACACTGAGAAACTGCCAGCATTCACTCGTTCACAAGCCAAGGACAATAATATAACGTTTGCATGGGCGTGCCAGATTCTCTGGGCGGAGGAAAGGGAGGAAACCGCTCCTGCTTGGACGTCAAACCAGGAGACTTCAGGATTGGCTCGTCTGGCCTGTCATTTTCTCAAAGGCAGAGAAAGACAGCCAGAACTCGGGTTTACACCGATCAACATTTCTATCCACTTGGGGACAATATTCAGGCTAGGGGAACTCATATTAATGTTGAAATACCTCATAAAATGAAAATTTCACGCCATGGGACCTTTAATGTTTGAAAGAGATCAACATTTCTTGTTTTTAAAAGAAGTCTCTTATGCTCACCAAGGCTGCATTTATTTGATCAAAAATACAGTAAAAACTTTAATATTGTGAAATATTACTCCAGTGTAAAGCAGCTGTTTTTATATGTGAATATATAGTAAAATGTAATGTATTCCTGAATGTATCATCATTACTCCAGTCTTCGGTGTCACATGACCCTTCACAAATCATTCTGATATGAGGATCTGATGCTCAACAAACATTTATGATTATTATCAGTGTTGAAAACAGTTGTGTAAAAAAAAATTCAGGTTACTTTGAAAGCTTTCTATTTCAGAGAAATGCTGTTCTTTTGAACCTTCATCAAAGAATCCTAGGGAAAAGTGAGCATATTCAGCATAAGAGACCATTAAAAAAAGTTGCTACATATCACAGTCTGAACTGTAGTAGGGCTTTGAATATTAACACCTGACCACTCTTGTGGGTTTGCTACTGTTACAATTAAAAACTGTATAAAGGTAAAAATATGACTGGCAGACATTGATAATAGCTGTGTGAATGATCAAGAATTGACAATAGTCAATCGTGCTGGTGGCACAGAGGGGCCCACAAATAAAAATCTGCTTAGGGCCCCATAAGGACTGGCCCGGCACGATCTCACGCATATTCTTAAAACTCATTTTCAATGCCTTGAAAATAAATATTTTGATCACTGACAGCTTCTTCACCAGATCCACCATCAGTGACAGTAATATTTGATTATGTTCAGTACTTCTTCTGCAGTAAATCACTGAGCCATTTCAAGTTTTGCAGTTTATATATATATATATAATTAGGGATGCACGATATATCGGCAACATATCGTTATCGGCCGATAAATGATTATTTTTGATGTTATCGTTATCGGTCCAATAAGAAAATTTGACCGATATAGTCAAGCCGATAGATAATGTATTATTTCCTTCAGCTGAGACGGACGCGCTGTCCACCATGATGGGTTTGAATTGCTCTAAATATGTTTGGAATCACTTCGAAAAGGAAAATACAGTTATGTGCAACATGTGCAGCGCAAGTCTTCTATAATCTACATAAAATGATAATGAGAATAGAATAGGCTGTAAAAGAGCGTTGTGTTTCAGCGCGTTTGTTGAGGGAAGAGCGCGCCCACGGAGTTACACCTTCATGACGAGCACAGTCAAGTTCGCTTGTGCATTCACAGCCTTTTGTGCCATTGTAAGTTGTAATATTATATTTATTATTATTCTGTGTATATAATCCCATATAGGATGCGTTTGGTTGAGTTAATTAACGATGCAGTAAAGCACTTCATTGTACCGGCACGCGCATTTCAAACAGAAATGCACAGCATTAATAACTACTGGGACTGTCCTATACATAACACTAATGAGAATATTTCTGTTCTAAAACGTAGTGAATTCTCTGGGTTTAGTTGTTTTTCAGCGCGCTGTTGTGGGAAGCGTCAACAACGCATTCTGACCAGCACAGTCAAGTTCGCTTGTGCATTCGCGTCATTTTAAGCATATGTAAGTCGTAATATTACGTTTTTGTAGTATAAACATCTGATGAAAGTCATATAGGATGTGTTTGGTTAAGTCAATAACCCGCAGTGCTTCACTGTACCGGTGATCATCTTCAGCTTCAGCACGCTCTCAAACAGGGGAAGAGCATCCACAGGAGTTATAACCCTTCACCTATGCGGGATTTTGTGCTAATATAAGTTGTAATATTATATTTATTTTGTATAAATATCTGATTGTTCTCATATATGATGCGTTTAGTTGTTAATTAAACTTCTAAGCGCTTCAGTTTATGGTTGTTCGTTCATTCTCTCCAGCTTCAGCGCGCTCTCAAACAGCAACATTATTCCCAATAGACTAGACTAATATTACAGATGTTTACTATTACTGTAATATTAAACATATTTTTTTTTTCAAAAACACAGAAGCATTATTTTTTATAATTAGCACTTTTATTGTTCTCGTATCATTTCCATCAACAATATGGTTTGATTAAAACCATTTCTTTATCGTCTGAGCGGAGGTTATTTCATGCACTTTCTGATTCTTTATTATGCAGCCTCAGTAATGCTGTTCAATTACTTGTTTGCATTATTTAGGTATATTATTTTTATTTTTTAGACAATATAATTTTTGGTAACATTTTACAAATAAGGTCTCATTTTATTAATGCATTAACTATCATGAACAAACAGAGAGCAATAACCTTTGTTTCTTTTAGTAATAAAATGTTTGTGTTTTGTAACAGTCCATTCACAGTTCATACCTAATGTTAAAAGACACAACTCTGGGTCTGAATATGTTGAGATTAACATGAACTAAAATTAATAAATCCTGTTGAAGTATTGTTCATTCATTGTTGGTTAACTAATACTAACAAAAATTAAACCTTTTTGTAAAGTGTTAAAAAAAAAATGTTGGCCATAGGAGTGTTAAATTAATTTGAAAAGGTAAGGAATCTCACACTGGTTCAAATAGGCTACTGTAGTGTATAGGTTTGATTTATGTTGAAGTGTTTGGGACATTAGGGCTTTTAATGGTGAGCCTTTTGTTTTTGTAATCAGGCTCTCAGAGTTTATTAAAATTTGTATTTAGATTTATCGGCCAATATATCGGTTATCGGCTTTCAAATATTAAGAGTTATCGGTATCGGCCAAAATGTTCATATCGGTGCCTCCCTAATATATATATATATATATATATATATATATATATATATATACACAATGATGAACACAATGATGAAGTGACGTTTCACTCATAGTCACCTCAGACAGAAAACGAAACAATAATATATATATATATATATATATATATATATTATTGTTTCGTTTTCTGTCTGAGGTGACTATGAGTGAAACGTCACTTCATCATTGTGTATCAGACATTGCCACCTTGTGGAATAAAGGTGAATTGCACTTATGTCGTCATTATAGATTCATTTATTATTGTGCCGGAAAAAAATACATACAATCTTACACAGCTCGGGTCGTTAGCGACCCTATACAATTTTGACAAAAGAATTGTGGAAAAACAGGCCTTCAGTTATAATTTTATAATTTTGTTCTTGTTATATTGTTTAAAATGGATTGATTGAGGAATACTAAGAAGGTTTATGTCTAACTTTTAAAAAATGAATGAGGAGGAGGGCAGTGAATGACGTCTCGGGTCGCTAAAGACCCGAGGTATGCATTTAAAGGGATAGTTCACCCAAAAATGAAAATTAGCCCATGATTTACTCTCCCTCAAGTCATCTGAGGTGTGAATGACATTCTTCTTTCAGACGAATAAAATCTAAGTTATATTACAAAAGTCCAGGCTAATCCAAGCATTAGAATTGGATTCATAGTTGCTCTGTTTTTGAAGTCCATAAAAAGTGCATCTGTCCGTCATATAACTGCTCCACACGGCTCTGAGGTGTTAATAAAGGCCTTCTGAAGCGAATCAACGCGTTTGTGTAAGAAAAATATCCATATTTAAAACTTTATCAAGTAAACTTTCGGCCGACCGCCTTCCCTGTTCAATATATATAAAAATTGTTGAAAGCGCGACCAGGTCCGCTCGTCACAAACGCATCTCGAGTTTCACTTTCAACATTCAACACTTTTCCACAGAAGACGGTCAGCCAAAAGTTTACTTGATAAAGTTATAAATATGGATATTTTTCTTACACAACTGCGTCAATTCGCTTCAGAAGGCCTTTATTAACACCTCAGAGCCGCTGGAGCAGTTATATGACGGACAGATGCACTTTTTATGGACTTCAAAAACAGAGCAACTATGAAACAAATTCTAATGCTTGGAATAGCCTGGACTTTTGTAATATAACTCATAAGAAAGAAGAATGTCACACACACCTCGGATGACTTGAGGGAGAGTAAATTATGGGCTAATTTTCATTTTTTTTAATGGTTAAAGAGTACATACAGCAATCTGAACCGTTCACTGAAGACATCTGTCGCTCTCTCTGCCATAGAGGACATAAAGATAAGATCTTCGTGGTGAAAGGAAACCCGTTCCGCATGGACAAGCTCCTGACGGTGGGAATGAAACACATCAAGTTCTGGCTGCACACAGGTAAAGACGTTCTTAATGCCACTTCTGTCTGATATTGTGAAATCCCAGCAGTGACTCTTTTACAGCCCGTGCCTCTCACGGGAACATGACTGTAGGAGAATCTGCCACATCACATCCAGCCGCCAGAAGCTGATGTGACTGTTTTGTCAACTTCACCATCAGCGCTCCGTATTCCACCAATTAAACGAGCTTTTAAAAGAGCTCAGTGAGTCAAAACATAATGCGTTACTCTCGCCGGTGGCTGGCGCTTAGGCCGCTTTTTCCTCGATCCTGTTCTTCGTGATCCCATTTTTCAAACTTTAGTTAGTGTGTAATGTTGCTGTTAGAGCATAAATAATACCTGTAAAATTATAAAGCTCAAAGTTCAATGCCAAGCGAGATATTTTATTTAACAGAAGTTCCCTTTCAAAGCCTACAGCAAACGGCCGGTTTGTTCTACATCCTGGTACTTCCTGCTTTAATGACGTCAGTAGAACAGTTTATTGACTAAGCTCCGCCCACAAGAATACGCAAAAAAGGGGGCGTGGTCTTGTTGCTTCCTCGTGGAGAAGAGGGTTCGGTTCGGTTGCGTTTGTCGCCATCAGACGCTGTTATTTTCATCCCGGAGTGAAATCACCTTTGTTTGGCCTTCAGGGACACTGTAGTTTTGAGCGCGTTCATCTCCCCGTTATGGTAAGAGGCGTGACCTTTCCGGGAAACGTGCGCTAAGCTGCTGTCCAATCACAACACGGGAACCGCTGGCACAATCAGAACTCGTTACGTATTTCTGAAGGAGGGACTTCATAGAACAGGGAAATCTTTCAGGCCGTTTTGAGGACAGTGAAAACAGCAGTATACAGATCAGTAAATTGTGTGAAAAATACTGTTTTTTTACACGTGAAACATGAACACATGTTATATTGCACACTGTAAACACAATCAAAGCTTCAAAAAAACAGGAAAAACGGGACCTTTAAAACGCGTCTGCCTGATGTGTGTTCCTCCACGCAGGAGGAGGCTTGACCTTTAAGAGGGGCATTTTTGGGAATCTGGGCAAGCAGGAGACGATGATGTCTGCGTGCTACGGCCGCTCCGAGGATCTGGTGTTCTCCGGCGCCACCACGGGGGACGTGTACATCTGGAAAGACACCACACTCATGAAGAGCATCAAAGCTCACGATGGGCCTGTGTTCGCCATGTGCTCGCTGGATAAGGTGTGTGTGTGTGTGAATCTACTGTTCTTCAGCAGCTCATACACACAGAACACAACCTGCTCTGATGGAACTTAGACTGTGTGTTAGATATAAATAAACTCTTGGTGAAAATGGTAAAACTTTGCGCGTGTTTGTGTGCGTGTGAGATAGTTTGTGAGTGTTTGTGTGCGTGTGAGATAGTGTGAGAGAGTTTGTGTGTGTGTGTGTGAGTGTTTGTGTGCGTGTGAGAGAGTTTGTGTGTGTGTGTTAGTGTGCAAGTGTTTGTTTGTGAGTGTTTGTGTGTGTGTGTGTGTGTGTGTGTGTGTGTGTGTGTCTGTGTGTCTGTCTGTGTGGACTGGTAATCCCTACGTTATGGGGACAAAATGTCCCCACAAAGATGGCAATATCCGAAATCCTCGTCTTTGTGGGGACATTTTTTGGTCCCCATGAGGAAAACATGTTTTTTGAAAATGTAAAAATGCAGAATGTTTCCTGTGATGGGTAGGGGCAGTGTGTGTGTGTGTGTGTGTGTGTGTGTGTGTGTGTGTGTGATGGGTAGGTTTAGGGGCAGGGGCAGTGTGTGTGTGTGTGCGTGTGTGTGTGTGTGTGTGTGTGTGTGATGGGTAGGTTTAGGGGCAGGGGCAGTGTGTGTGTGTGTGTGTGTGATGGGTAGGTTTAGGGGCAGGGCAGTGTGTGTGTGTGTGTGTGTGATGGGTAGGTTTAGGGGCAGGGGCAGTGTGTGTGTGTGTGTGTGTGTGTGTGTGTGTGTGTGTGTGTGATGGGTAGGTTTAGGGGCAGGGGCAGTGTGTGTGTGTGTGTGTGTGTGTGTGATGGGTAGGTTTAGGGGCAGGGGCAGTGTGTGTGTGTGTGTGTGTGTGTGTGTGATGGGTAGGTTTAGGGGCAGGGGCAGTGTGTGTGTGTGTGTGTGTGTGATGGGTAGGTTTAGGGGCAGGGGCAGTGTAGGGGGAAAGAATATACAGTTTATACAGTATAAAAACCATTACGCCTATGGAAAGTCCCCATAAAACATGAAAACCCAACATGTGTGTGTCTGTGTGTGTGTGTGTGTGTGTGTGTGTGTGTGTGTGTGTGTGTGTGTGTGTGTGTGTGTGTGTGTGTGTTGTCTGTTGTGTGTGTGTGTGTGTGTGAGTGTGTGTATGTGTGTTTGGGTGCTTGTGTGTCTGTGAGAGTGTGTTTGTGTGAGTGTGTGTGTGTGTGTGTGTTTCTGCGAGTGTTTGCGTGTGAGAGTTTGTGTGCAAGTGTTTGTGTGTCCCTGGGTGCTTGTGTGTCTTTCAGTGTGTGTTTGGCTGTGAGTGTTTGTGTGAGTGTGTTTCTGCGAGTGTTTGAGTGCGTGAGTACATGTTTGTG
Organism: Gobio occitaniae; assembly: GCA_033150135.1. Lineage (NCBI taxonomy): Eukaryota > Metazoa > Chordata > Actinopteri > Cypriniformes > Gobionidae > Gobio > Gobio occitaniae. The sequence continues at coordinate 42,721 of JARQWZ010006952.1, forward strand.
TGTGTGTCTCAGAGTGTTTGGGTGTGTGTGTGTGTGTGTGTGTGTCTGCAAGTGTTTGGATGCTTGTGTGTGTGTGTCTGCGTGTCTGCAAGTGTTTGGGTGTCTTTGTGTGTGTGTGTGTGTTTGGGTATGTGTGTTTGTGTGTGTGTGTTTGTGTTTGGGTATGTGTGTGTTTATGAGTTTGTGTGCAGGTGAGTGTTTTTGTGCGTGTGAGAGTTTGTGTGTATGTGTGTGTTTGTTTGTGTTTGTGTCGGTGTGTGTGTTTGTTTGTGTGCAAGTGAGAGTTTGTGTGTATGTGTTTGTTTGCAAGGGTTTGTGTGTTTGTCTGTGTGTGTGTGTCCTTGGGTGCTTGTGTGTGTTTGTCTGTGAGTGTTTTTGTGAGTGTGTTTCTGCAAGTGTTTGGATGCTTGTGTCTGTGTGTGTGTGTGTGTGTGTGTGTGTGTGTGTGTGTGTGTGTGTGTGTGTGTGTGTGTGTGTGTGTGTGTGTGTGTGTGTCTGCAAGTGTTTGGGTATGTGTGTGCGTGTGTGTTTATGAGTTTGTGTGCGGGTGAGTGTTTTTGTGTGTGTGAGAGTTTGTGTGGTTTGTTTGTGTGTGTGTGTGTGTTTGTGTCAGTGTGTGTTTGTTTGTTTGTTTGTGAGGTATGTATGTTTGTTTGTTTGTGAGTGTGTGTGTTTGTCTGTGACTGTTTGTGAGTGAGTGAGAGAGTGAGAGAGTGAGTGAGTGCCTGCAAGTGTGTGAATGTGAGTGAGTGAGTGAGTGAGTGAGTAAGTCCGTGTGTGTGTGTTTATTAGCTGTTAATCGTGTGTTATGACCTGAAGGGTTTTGTGACGGGGGGTAAAGATGGAGTTGTGGAGCTGTGGGACGACATGTTTGAGAGATGTCTGAAGACCTACGCCATCAAGAGGGCGGCGCTCTCGCCTTCATCAAAGGGTGTGTTTCTCTGCACAAATACTGCGCTTAACATTTTATTTAGTCTCAGGTTTGAGAAACAAAGAAAATCATATTTAATGACATTTAAATATATATATATACAGGTCTGTTTAGAGTAATTTCAAACATAATTACTTTTATTATGTATTGCATTTGAATATATATTTAGACATTTTGAAGGACTTCTAAATTGTGGCTGATATCGTACCCTAAAAATGCTAACAATTCAGTCTACAGTGTCCGAAGGGTTTAGTTTGTGCTCTGTGTTTCTGTAGGACTGCTGTTAGAGGACAACCCCTCCATCAGAGCGATCACGCTGGGACACGGACACATTCTGGTGGGCACAAAGAACGGAGAGATCCTGGAGATCGACAAGAGCGGCCCCATGACTTTACTCGTACAGGTGTGTTTCACGCTCAAATATAAAGTGCAGACCCACATCCAGAATAAAAAGAGGAGCTCAGGCTTGGAACATGGGTCATTATTTACATGTGTGCATTAAGCCCATCGGCAACTATAGCTGCCGCAGTGAATAGTTGTCATTTTCCTTCTGTAAGTATTTTTCTAGATATTATCCACGATTAATATCTTAATGACATGTAAGCAAACTAGCAAATAAAGGATTTCAAGAGAAAAAAAAGGTATTAACTTCCTTTCTGTCACATGAGGCTGCCAACTTCCTACCCCAATACTTCCAGGACGCATAGCGAAGGCAAACCCTCCCAAAGAAAGGATATTTT